>JAQGCM010001974.1:0-12763 GCA_034699705.1 Hymenaphorura dentifera
GCCAAGTTAAGTTGGGCAAACTTATATGGAAACAATACTCGAGTTGAGCCCTATTGCAAAATATTTCAGGCCAACTTCCTCGCTTTTGGAGTGATCTCACCACAGATGTCTTTTGGGAATCCAGCCTCAGCACCTTCGATCTCCTTCCGAGAGTCCAACTGGACGTCTTTGAGTTTTGCAACTTCCCCGTATTCCCTACCATTTGGCTGCCATCCAACTGGTTCGGTTTGAGCTACTTATTGAAGGAGCAAAGGTCATTGAAACGTTTTTCGATTCACTACCCCACTGCAAACCTCGTCGATCCAATCAACACTCTCCTAAGACTATCTGCACCAACTTTGGACTCTGCCATCTTTGTCCAGCATCAAAACGCAAGTCAATCATTCCATTGTGCCATTCTGGAACCCTGCAATCATCTCACTACGTTGTATATCTCGTCGCATGTTGGACTGACCAACGTAAGTCAACTCCCTCAAAGCATCAATACAATGTTCTGGAATGCCCCGATCAAGACTGAGGACGTCGCAGAAATTCGGAACCGGCTGGTCAATTTGAGAGCTCTTCATCTGGGACGTAACACAAGCTTCCCGACTGAAGAAACACTTTGGAACATCATCACCCTGCCAAGGTTAAGAGCATTGTACATTTGCACAACTAATGCTATCCTGGTCAGCCGCATACAAACAACTGTAGCAGCCCATTCTCAAGAGGTTTCCGTAACTCTGCGCTCCCCGACATCTTTCTTCGTCAACACTCTTTTGATTGTTGAGCAATGAAGGAAGCAACAATTTCAGATCTGACAACTGCTGCTCACTCCTCGGCCTGAACAACATTAATTCTTAATCCTCAACAATTGTGATATATTCTAATCAATTCGTCACTCTTGTAAACATCATGATTATTCTATTGTTAAGTTCAACATAGTCAAATGAAATTATGTTGAATAAATTATATTTAATCTACTCATCGTTTTCCTAATACCAATTCATTTATACAAAGTGCTTGAGCGAAATTTGGTCATCCGTCTTGCAAATTTTCCAGACCAGGAAGTAACTCTTTCACCGGCAGATCTGCTTCAAATATTTGGCCGTACTTACTATAAGCGGAAAGGTTTAAAGATAAAAGTAGAGATTGAGCAAGTCACAAGTTATTTCAGTTCATTTCATTTTGGATTAATAAAAAAAAACGTTGTTCCTCATAATAAATATAAAACGTGCACAAATTAATCCAAGCGATTAAAATTTTTTAATCAAATTGTCCCACAGAAATGCAAATGGAGCGACTAATCTTGCATCGCATCGTACAGTGCAAAACTATTCTATTCAAGGCCGATCATATTTTCGAAGTGTTGTCGTAGTAGAATTTCTTAGAATTTTAGAATTTAAATGTATAGAATTAATACTCTGAAGCGGCATTACATTCCGTAACATTTACAAAAAAAAATCAAAGAAAATCCATTGACAACCATTTATTTAGACAAATATTATTTAAAATTTTGCGTGCATCTTAGGTACAGATTTCGACTTTGAAAAATAAAAGATTGAAATAATATAGACAACATTTTTGCAGTCAAGCGGTCCTATTAACTCATCAAAAGTTTTTAAAAATATTCTCAAGAATGGGGTTGAAAGCACTGTACGAATCGGTGAGACAAATGCACAGTTATAGATAATGTTATTTATTGAATAATCAACAAAACAATCTAATTGATTTAAAGGTAGTGAAGTTCATGACTGGCCCAGATCATGTCCATATTTTCGTAGACTCCATCTTGGCAGGAAAGCATGACACTCAGAAAGATTTTTACCCATTGGCTGAAATGTTGGAAACAATTTATGAAAATAATCCTGAGCTCAAGAACAAGATAATCTTTGCCAAGAATCATGTAAAACAAGTCAAATTGATTGAGCGTGAATTTGAGACTTTTGAATTTCGTCGCGTCCTTAAAAAATTTAGTAAAGGTAAGATTCAGAATCAGATCAAACTTTTCCAAGTCTGTCAAAGCTCCAGATCGAGCCACAGCCACAGCCAACAACATTTAAGCTTTTCCCCAAATTTCAGTGTACGGCAAGAACTCAAAAATTTCAAAGATTTTGGTCGCCAAATCCAAAGAATTGCATGCAAAATTCAAGTTTGACGAAGCTCTTCGATGTATAAATTTGGCTATATCTTTTGCTCCACCAAAGAAAAAATTTCTCCTTGGGAATCTTTTCGCAGAAAGATCAATTCTTTTCTATTACGTGGGTGATCACCCAGCATTTGAACTTAACAAGAATCTTGCCTTCAAAAACAATTGTTCAGCCCAGCTCAGGACTGTGTTGGAGTGTCTTCAGGTATCGCAACTGGAGCAAGTTTATTCCCCAGCGCTCGGAAACGCGTTACCAAATTCAACAATTGAAAATTCCAAACCAACGCCAGCAGCACCAGCACAATCATCGCCAATTTTGTCCAAGGAAAATGAGTTGTCATTTCGTGACAATGTAATTTTTAAGGTCCACGGTACTTCACATCCTGATATTGGTTCTGCTTCTGGCTCGGTCGTTATCAAAATGAACAAGAAAAAGGGACGCTATTTAACTACAGACACGGATTTACAGCCAGGTAATGTAAACCAGCCGACAAGAGCTTTGACTAAAATTTTTCTAAAAATTCTTCTTTCTTTTCTAAAATTTTAAACAAGTTTTTCTCCAAGTAGGAACGACAATCATTGTGGAGGATCCGATCGTCGCTATCCTCAAGAAAGGGCTCGAATTTGACACCAAGCACTGTACAAAATGTTTCAAAAATATTTCAAGTACAATTCCATGCCTAGAATGTACTTTTGTAAGTATTTCAAACATTTTGAATCGAAAAGAATCAAAAGAAACATTATGAAAGCATTAATATTTTTTGAAGGCTAATTACTGTTCGGAGAAATGCCGAGACGAGGACAGTGAGAGCGGCCATTTTTATGAATGCCATTGCTTCCCATTCATGTTCGTCTCAGATTTACCGTCGACTCTTCACGCTGCCATCAAAGTGATTTGTAACGAAGGACCAAAAAATCTTTACGAACTTTGGCAAGACTCACTCCGGACAAATGAAGACGAATTTTTGTCTCAAAATGGAATTCCTGGAGTTAACCCAAAAACTGGAATTTACGAGTCTGCATCACACTATCAACTCCGTCATCTAAAATCTCATCTTTCAGCAACAACATTTCCAACACAAGCATGGACTGCAGTCGCGGCTGTCAAAGCTTTGGAGTACCGTGCCCATTTTTTTCAACATTATCACAACCAAAGGTTTAAAAAATTTGTGGCCTCTTTACTTCTTCAACATGCGACTGCGATTCCTTACAATGCTGTTGGGTTGCACAGCGGAACTATTGCCAAACTTGGTGAGTCTCGGGATGAATTTGTCAGAGTTCATTATGACGAAATTGTGACTGCAGTCTATCCGCTGATTTCTCTTTTGAATCATTCCTGTGACGCGAACGTGTTTCGTCTTCATTTGACCAATGGAAAAATGGCAATTGTGACGAATCGTGAAATTCGGGCTGGACAAGAATTAACACTTTGCTACGGAGTCGCATTTACAGTGGACTCTTTGTACGCAAGGCAATACAGGACCACCTATAACTACAACTTTACTTGTCAATGTATTCCTTGCTGTCTCAACTGGCCAACCTTCGACAAACTAGGAGATGCAAAATATTTCCTTTGCCCAGACTGTAGTTTTCCCCTGAAGAAAATTCGAACAGATCGATTTGATCGAGTTAAGGGGATTTGCAGAAACTGTCGACTTCAGCTCAAGATGTACGATACGCTTGAGGCAGCTGACGCGTTTCAATCAATGATTGACGAAGCAAGTTTTTTAAATCAAGAGAAAAAAGGCTTGGACGCAATTCCGCTTATTCTACAAAGCCTTAGTTTCTTTCAAAAACGTACTTCTTCACCGTCTAAACAGTTTACGTTGGCCAAAATTCTTCTTGAAGAAGCTTACAGTCAAATTGCCAATGTTGGCAAATAAATTCCAGCCCGGAGAATTTTGAATGTTTCACAATTTATGAATGAAAATGTCAAATAAAACCGAATTCAATAACTTTGTATGGGCGCTTGCATCATTTAGTGCATTTAGATTTTAACGTGTTTTTGTGAGTGTGAGTGAATCATAAGTCATGCCATGCCTCTCACTCACACGTCGCGTCACACCATTTTGTTTTGACAAAAATCAAACTACAATTATGGAAGTGTGCTTAATTTTTGTCTGTTCGTCTATTTAGTTCCAAACCGTGATTAATTCGCGCTATAATATGCTAGTACTTTAATTCAAGCCTGCCGGATGCAAATTTATTTCAAACTAAACTAACTTAAACTAGTAATTAACTTTACAAATTAAAACCTGAGGATGATTATTATTTCGAGTTGAGCAATTCTGAAACACGTGCGAATAGGGTTTCATTAAGCATTTAATTAAGAAAGTTAACTCTTGTTAAATTATACTAAATATAAATAGTTGGGTGGACATTTTGAATTCTTAATTCGTGTAGACTAGTAGCGAATACAATGACGGATGTACACGTGGCGGATGTACGTACGTAATATTCGGGAACTTCTTGTTTTGTAATTGTTTGACTACTATTCAAATGGCAACAATTTTTTTCTTCAATTTTTTATTTTCTCAATTACGAGCATCATTGATTGTTTTTTTTTGCAATCACGCCATCGTAGAAAGCTCAAAATTCATTGTGTAATGACAAGTTGCGCACTCATACTGGCCTTCGTTTGCAATTTTATTGCTAAAGTGTTTTTAGCCAAAACCAAGCTAGGCGACAGCTCAACAAAGGAATGGAATTGCTGTTCGATTTAGCTATTAACGACTCGATTTTGTTTTTTCGTCGCAAATGTGTCGGCTAAATTACGTAGCTGTACGTAGCAAGTGAGAGTAGGGACGTACAAGGTGAAAGTTTATAGTTTTTGAAAGTTTCCAAGCAGTCAAGTCAACAATAGTTTTGATAAAGTCTTATCTGGTCTTATATAAGTCTTATATACGTGGCATATTTACCTTTCGATTTTTTTGCGAATTGCTTCCTGGTTCAAAAACGTTTTGCACATTTTTATCATTCGATTTTGTGCTATCATTGTAAACTATGTATTTTCCAGATCCACTACTTGTATTATTATTACTATTGCAAAATATAAATGGGTTTGTTGATTAGGATGTTGTACGATAATAGAGACAAATAAATGAGCAACCTGCTCACAAAGACTTGAATACAATGAAAACACTGTATTTTAATTTGCTCATATTTTGTTATCTGCTATTTACAGTCATAGTCATAAATCAAAAAAGTTAATTTTCAATTAAGTCTTCCAATTGCTTAAGGGATTTTTGAACAAGGTGAAAATAATCTATATGTAAATAAGATGACTAACTACATTTAGCTATGAGCATTAGCCCAATAAAGTTAAAGCCTCCGTATGGTGACAAACTTAAAAATGTCCTACTACAATGCCTTACGGTGTGTCCATCAACCACCATGACTAAGCATTTAAATTACTAACTACTAACAAGTCGCTCGTAGTGCACAGCAAATACAGTGCTAAATTTTCAAACTAATGTAAACTATTTGAACTACTTTTAATGTTATTTTTGTAATTTTCATTTCTCGACGAAAGTTCTTCAAAAGGGTGCAATTGGAAATATCTCTGGTTGTCCCTATTATTCTAAACCGTATTTCTACTCGGCCATTTAGAATTTATAGTAGTTCGATTGGAAAGTAAAAATTGAATTTCTTAAGCAAATTGGCTAAAAGTTTTCCAGATACGAGAATAGCTTTGTTTTCAACTTAATCTAGCCCACAATAACTCCAGCTGGAGGCAATTGTTCAAAATATCATCAGCAAACCTATTGATCCATGGGTTCTTCACCATTTGGCTCTTGCTTGGGGCTCTCTTCAAATTGGACTCTTCGCCTAGAAGTGTGGACAAATTTTGTTTTAAAACTCTTCTTGTTTTTAAAGCTGTTTAGAGTAAAATCTTAATACAAACCTTTTGACAGGAATCCTGGAGTCATCCACGTAGACATTCTTTTCAGCAATTGGCACGTTCCAACCAAGGGCAGATTGTGGTGGAGTTGCTGCCCTTTGTGCTTGCGCCTGAAGGTGAACCCATGAAGCGCAAGGCTCAAGCTTTGAATTGACGGCCCCAATAATTACTTTCTGAGGGCCACTTGCTGCATTCTCAACCAGATTCCGATACAATTCCGTTTCTCCTAGGTTTGGCGGAAGCTCACCTGCCAATTTTGCCACGTCGGAATCACCAACGTAGCTATTCTCCAGACCCATGGCACGTCTGAACAGCTCCATACATATTATTCGTAAATCTTCTAGCTCAAATTCTATGCAAGCCTTCATGACGCGATGAATCTGCTGAACAGTCTGCGGATAGATACTCAGAGTTCCAGAGAACAAGCATCTGGATTGGATATGGCACAAAACAAAATTAGCAAATTGTATTACTAAAGTTTGGCGAAATGTGACTATTGTTTTACCTAAGTATTGCATCAACGGCACAATTATCCAAAGCTGGATATCTGAATCTGATTTCAATTAAGGTCTTTCCATGGAGCAATCTGCGAAAATATTCACTTTGGCAATAAAGTATCTCTCCAGATGTGTGGAGTCTACTTCCCCCTGGTCCTACAATGAATGTCACTCCACGCGGAATTGATCCCCTGCAAGAGTAAATACGAAACAATGAAAACAATAATTTCAAAAAACTTGCATGTTGTTATTCTCTAATTTCGAATAGTCTTACGCAATTATTCTGTCGAATGCTGCACGATGGTTCTTAATACCGAAATTTGTCTCCAAGATATAAGGATTCGTGGTTGGTTTTCGCTCCTTTTGGCCACCAACTGTTCCGCTAGATTCTTCCATAGTTTCAACTGATTCGGCCACTTTTTATGCCGTCCAGCAATACCAAAACTCCAAAAGAGACTGACAACTTTGCTTACAGGTCCATTAGAGGTGAAGACAAATTGTGGAGTGCCACTAGTCCAAGTGAAACTTCGACTACTTCGACAGACTCACTTTCATTAACAAGGGAACCTCAACTTAAGTTAATTCTGTGCAGAACTCTCATAATTTTTACCAAGGATGATACATTAGATATACCTTGATTTTTACCATGTACAATGTAGTACCACATTACATCCCCTGACGTTAAGAAACTTAAAACTTTCAATTTCGAGCACCATGCCCATTAATGACATGCTAAACATTTTCCACGAAAAATCAGCAAAAAATATGAAATATGATTGGCTGCCTTCTTCGGCAAAAAAATATTTTCAAAGTGGTTTTGACCAAAATTGCAACGAGGCCCGAAAGTGCTCGAAATTGAAAAACTCGAAATATGCAAACAATTTAGCCAAGCCCATGATTCTGGAAGTAGTCATCAAGTTTTTGACAGGGCCTAAATATAGGCTCTGCACAAATATTTAGGCCCAAGAATAACAAATTCGGTGAAACCTACTAATAATGAATTCATTAACGAGGAAGTTGTGAGTTCGTTTTGGTCAGGGGTCGTGGTACTGCATGAAAATAATTATGAGAGCTCAGCTCTGTACAGAACTAACATAAGTTGAGGATCCCTTGTTGGTGCGAATGCGAATAAGTAATTGAGCATTTAGATAGTCGACTTTCAAGGAGAGCTGAAGTCATCAAATCGACTCAAAAGTGCTATGCCTATGGCGTTTGTTGTTCGATGCGATTTTATAGTTTTAGTTTTGCTTTCCGTTTCTAAGTAAGAGCTAGGCAATACAATGAAACAATCTTCCAATTAGGTCAACTGTATAAATTTTATATTTATTATTGGAAAGGAAAAATTGTACTTCTATTCATTTGAGGAAGTGGAAGCACATGCTAAAACAGAAACAAAGCACTAAATTCGAAAATTCGAGAACTCAAGCTACGCCTCTAATTGCCATTTTAAGCACATCAGTTCTTCATACATACGTTTATGCGGCATTCCCTGCATGCAGGGTTCATTCCATCCTTAAAAGAACACTCGAATTTTATGAATTCGGTCGCCAGTCGCCTCGATTCCTGACTAAATTAATATTGTTTGTAATCGAGCCGAAACAAATAACCATAGCCACGCTGGTCTGTCGATCGAAGGTCGTGAGACTGTGACCAAAAGTCAAAAGAAAATGTGCAATTTCAGAATTTCATAAAACTGCAAACTGCAAAACTTGTATACTTGTATGACCAAATATGACTGAATAGAACCTCAGGGTTGTATTTAAACTATCTGCCTCGAGACCGACCCGGGTTGTACTAATTGTCAATGCCCAAAAATCCCTCTTGGCATATTCATATCAACTATCTGCCAGATTTGGAATTGGATTTTATTTTCTTGCAAACCAAATCCTTTCTCTGCTCTGCTAGCAATTCGAATTCGACTACATTTGTCGCATTGTTGCCTTGAATCTCTGGTTGGGTTATTTGTCAATTTGTTCGCGTCTTTGTCATTCTCTGTCGTTCTCTAAGACCAGTTCTTATCTCTCAATATTCATAATTCATGAAGTTTTGAAAAAATCAAATTGCCAACTTACCAGCTTCGGCAGTTTCGCTACAAATTCGTAACTCAGAATTTGTATACGCATTTCAGTAGCGTAACTCCCAATCCTAGTTGTAAATTTTGCTAACACATTTCAGGAAACTAACCCTTCCAATTCATCATATGCTTGCATGAATTTTCAGACCAAAACGTGTCAATTTGATGGCAATGTTATACACTAAATCTTGAAAAACTGCATGCTCAATTATTAAGAACATTGATCTTTATTCAAAAAATATTTTTCAAGCACGTATTTTAATTTCTTTTCCTGAAATGGCTTGGCAAGTAAAACTTGTGGAGTCGAGTAAGGTGAGGTCTCCTTTTCCTCCATCGTCTAAAGCCGACCAATTTAATTGCATAATAATAACACAAATTCACTACACGTTTAGAATCAGGACCAAGTCCAACTGCAGCCTTCAAAAATCAAAAGTTATTCCATGACAAGATTTTAATAGGTCTTTCAAAATGTCAGGCATATAATTTATGAGTCATTTGTCCACTTTAGCTTTTAGCAGCCTCTTAAGAAATTTATTCACCAAGTCTAACTCAATACTCAACACGTAATAGCTAGCTGAAAATCATTTGTTATTTCGTTCCTAATAAAATTTCTATTTGTCATTTCAAATTTGATTCTTGTAAAACTTGTGCAGTTTATTAAGTAAGTTTCTTTGGACCGATCCAGAACTGAAATTCGTATTAACATAGTAATTGTTTTATTCAAACTATCTTAAACATTTCTCTCACTAACATCAAAATTTGTCAAATCAGTTATTCGGAGTCTAAATCATAAATCAAAGTCAGTATGCCAGTCTATTTTGAAACAGTAGGCATGTTGCAACTACAAGTGGGTTGAAGAAGAAACGCCGCCCGCAAAAATTCTCTTGTCGTAGGCATCCCCGCTGGCAAATTTGGAAACGGATTTTCTTGTAAACCATAGCCTTTCTCGGCCAGCAATTCGACTACATTTCTCGGCTTGAATCTCGATGGCTTTTTTGTATTCGTATCTTTGTCATTTGCTTGCACACCTGAATTTGCCTGTGCGATTTTATGGGTCACTAGTTCTGAAACATTAGCTACGTCCCTGGAAGAAGAGATATCGCCAGGTCCACGGCTGACAGACTTTTTGTTAGCAGCATCCCCCTTCGTACTAATATCTTTTTCGGATGTCAAGTCCAGCTTTTCTTTTTCATACTTGGCGTGCTCTGCAGCAACTTTTGCCTTCGCAGCTAGTACTTCCGCGGAGTTTTCGTCAAATTCCTCCTTTGGGTCACTGCACATCCCGGAACCACTGGGGGTCTCCTTAGATTTAGCTCGAGCATTAGCTATTGCTATTGCTTGACATGGCTGAGGCGGGCCTGCTGCGTCCAATTTTTCATCAACTACGTCAACACCAGTTTTCTTGATTGCCGATTCGGATGGATACTTTATCTTTTTCTCTGTGCCAGCTGGGGGGTTGTCATGTCCAGCTTCATTGTCACTTTTTGTCAAGTCGACCTTACTTGACGAAGAGCTCTCTTCATTCGGCTTTTTCGCAGCTGAACCCTTGGAACTTGCACTATACCTGTCGGGCAAGATTCGCAAATCCACGTGATACGGTGGGTCCTCAAAACACGATGAATTATCCAAGTTATTCGGAAAATTCCTGAGAGATTCAAACCAAAAAATCGTTTGAGTTTCAACTTGCAACACGCTTGTTAAAAAGAATTGCGAAGAATCGTTGAGCTCAAATCCCTGCAATGCAACTTACGTGGTTCTAACCATGAGCAGAACATCCTTGCCCTCCACCAATTCCTTAAAATAACGCGTAGCCTCACCGTTGAACTTGTTTCCAAGTGGAATTATTCCAAACAAGCAGCAGTGGTAGGCCTGCGAGAATGTATTTCAAGATAAAAATTGTAGCATCGAAAAATAATTTTTTTTTAAATCTGCAAACTCAGATCTTACAAGAGCAGGCCTAGTTGTGAATTGTTTTGGAAGAGACGCGCAATCAACGAAAGGTATGGAGAGTTTTAAACCGACGTCAATCAGCTGGACCTCAACAACGGCAACCTCTGCAGTCAAATCTGCCTTGGTCTGTTTTAAGACGACGCCGCGATGCCACTCAGGCTCCACCCGTTCTCTGGTTGAAAATCCAGAGAAGCCAGAGATTCTGACGCTGCCCACTGGAAGTCGGCAGGCTACAAGCTGGTTAGTTTCATAAATGTCAGTCTGATATCCTCGGAATTTCAAGTTCATAAATTTTGCCAGTCCAGTCATCAAGGTTCTCAAAGCAACAACTCCGCTCGAATTCTTGGCTGAAATTCACAAAATTCAGAAACCCAGTTGTATTCACCTAGACTGAACTCAAGTGATTGTCGAAATGTCGACTGTTGTCAGTTTTATTTTTCTAATGCAAATTACTGCGAATGCCTTACCACTTGGAGAAGATTCGCCCCCACAAAGACATTTAAATTGTTCCGTAGGCACTACGTAAAAGTCTAAAGGATCAATGATGTAATAAACTTTGACTTTGATGAAGGCCCCGGTCGCCGAACCCAACTTCTTCGGCAAGGACTTGGCCAAAATGACAGGAGGTTGGGCTATGGGTACTTCAACTGCAAAATAAAGGATAAAAACGAAATGTCAAAATATGTAAAGATCGGTTTATCATCATCTAATCATTGCTGTAAAATACACTGAAAAATTGTATTTAAAATTTAAGCCTGCCTTAGCCTTACCATTCCCAATCGGATGGGAATATTTACAACGCGATCCTTTCCAACAACTCCCACTGATTCCATCATTAAATCGACACGGAGCTTCGCCCCCGTGTCTAGCCCCCAGCAAAGTGGCAATTTCTGGCTCATCATCATCAGGATTTGGTGCAAAATTGAGGGCAGAGTAGTAAGCGTCTTTCATCGGATTCCAATTTTCAAAGGTGAGCCCAGGTTGCTCTCCAAATCCAGCACAGGGAGGTATAATCGTTTTTGCATTTTTCTCGACGATTTTCTCAATATTGGCCTGCACTTGGGCAACTACTGCCTTGTCGCCAATGTTGGTCTCAGCCTTTTGAATCTCTTTTAAAATCTCAGCCGCGACGTCCGGGTCAATGGCGTCTTCGTGAAGTTGTCTAACTAGTGGGGTCACTGGGGTCGGTTCGGGACACTTTGAAGCGTCACCAGTTTCGTCGGTTTGCGAAGAACCAGCGTCCATTGTTAGACTGGAGATACTGGCTGGCGATACTGTCGATTAAAGTTTAGAGTTTTGTGATTTTGGTCTGGTCGCACGCCTTTTGGCTTTCGGTGACTTTCTGAATTGCGTAAGTCCAAAAGTTAAAGACTGCGGGGCGTGCAATGCTGCACGTGGACAGAGTGCTGCTAAATTGCTCACGAAAATCCATGTGGAATGAATTCTTCAGTCGTGTTTTTGGTATTGGTTTTGGTGTACGTCGTACGTGCACGTAGTGCACGTTGCACGATGAGCCTGAATTGAAATTAAAATTGAAACAAAATCTTATGATTTGGCAGAGGCAGAGGGCAGAGTCAGACTTACCTGGGTGGGACGACAATCATTACATTACAAATGTAATTAATTACACACAAGTACGATTGCGTAATTATAATTGGAATTAATTACTCTCGGGAATCCGGCCAAGTAATTGTAATTAATTACTTTAGGAAAATGAGGCGAGTAAATGTAATTGCAATTAATTACTGTGAAAACGCAGCGCACTATCAGTGTAATTGCAAAATCAATTTGCAATTTCAATTAAAATGTATGCCATGTACTCCAAGCAAAAGCACAAATCGAGAGCATTTTCGTTACCGAACTACCAAGTACACGCGTACGGATTTGCAATTTGAAGAAAATTCTTGGATTTACCAATTGCTTAGCGTTGGTAAACAACCCGATTGAACCGTTTCAGACTCTTTTCTTTGCTTTATTTCTGTATTTCTGTTCTGCATTTTTGTTAGTTTGATTTTCTTGCGTAATCTCTGCCAAATTTGAGTTCTTACGACGGTGGCTGCACCTCTGAAAAAAAAATAGTCGATCAAAGGAGCATAGCAACAGCCTACATTCTAAAAATTTCCTCTTTACTATATTCAATTTTATGCACATTCACAAATCTTGTGAAATCTTTTATTAAATACTCAGATTCTTTTGTAAGTTTAAAGAATTGC
>JAQGCM010001975.1:0-12757 GCA_034699705.1 Hymenaphorura dentifera
AGTATACTCTCAAAATTTTTATTTTCGTCCGAAAGCATTTATACTTACTTTACTCTTGCAGTACTCTTGCTTTTGCTTTGCTTTTCATAAGTAGGACTCGGGTGTACTTACGAAAGCACAGCAAGAGTACGATAAGCATAAAAAAGTTCGATTAGTATAAACGAAAACAAAGTACGACCGGAGTAAGACCACGATAAATGAAACATAAGCTAAACATACGCATCAAACTATAAACCTAGCGTTACAGTTACCGTTTTCCGATTTTTCCAATATTCGCAAAAAATCTAGAATAACTTCATTATAATAGTCGACCTTTCGTGTCTGCGTTTTGAGGTTACTCAAATGTGAGGATTCGACTTATCCCTAATGCCCAATGCCCGGACCAGAAACCTTTGCTGTAATACAGTAATTCAATGCCGCCTTCTATTGACTAAACAAATCGTACATCGTCTGACCTATCGGAAAATATGACTTTCTGTGCATTCCAAGGCTCCCATTTCTTCTAAAATTGCATTTGGTTAGAGACCAACAAATATTTTGTTGGTCTAATTAATAGTACTGCTTCACCTTCATGATCGAATTGATATAAATGAACTTTGCCAAACGAAATACCGATCCACCATTGCAAATCACAATTCACAATGATCTTTGATTGATCAAGGCAAGGTAAGCACGAAGTCCGTACGGACCATGCTACTTCGTTAGTGAAGCCGACCCATCCCACATGTCATGAGCGATTATGCCCACAGCCACAATTGTGAACTAGAAACCTGTAATCATTCATAAAAAAAATCGTGTTGTAAGTAACAATACAGCGTAAGAAGAATCACTTGGGGTTCTGGGGTGGGATTCCAAAGATTTCCTGAATGATTGTTATTTGTTAACCAATATTCATTGATTGCAATTCAACCGGGCACACTGGGCTGGTAAACCTTTCATACTACGAGTTTTTCTTATTATTGCAATGCTTTTGTCCTACTCATTTGTCCATCTGTGCAAATATAATTTGATATACAGGTATAACAGCGAGCGATTTTTCTTATTTAAAAATTGAATTATCAGTTTGGTATTTTCGGCTTGGCAAATCCCAAATTCCCAAAACTAGTTTGGCAATGAGTTTTGCATGCATTTTGGTATTTTCGGCATGGCAAATCCCGAAACTAGTTTGGCGATGAGTTTTGCATCCATTACAAAGTAAAACAAGGAAAAGCGTTTACGAAACACAATAGCGCCTGAGCACCTCCATAAAATCCAAATTGTAATAATAGTTCTTGTGAGCTCATTCCATTAAAGTGGGAAATGGGCGGCTTCAACAATTCAATTCTGCTGACCATAAAATTGAACTCAAGCGAATTTAGTGAATGACAGAGACTTGGGAGTTGGCGAGATGATGAATTGACATAAAGTAGAAGAATAAATTCAAATGACTTCTTTTATTACAATGATGATGAGATGAGGACGCTTAATATTTTTTGAGTCATTTAATTTGCAACATTTGTTGGTTGGTCAGAGAGCTTTGTAATTGTCAATTGCGTTTTACTGCGCAGAGTTTGACAATAAAAATGGAGAAATGTGTGCCACGGCCCGGGTACGGAACTAAATGTCTGATTGTTTGCTATGACCAGTTTAAAAAACTAATCAATTGTGACCAGATTACCAACGATGTACTGATGAGCGACGGAGCTCGAGTCTAAACATGACAACCAGTGATCGACACCATTGATTGTCATGTCACTTCGTTATCAGTTTCTACATGAGTGAAACCGCCTGCAACAAGTTTTGTTGATTGCACTCGCTTAACCAATCGAATCAGCAGATATTGATGTTTAAAAGTAATCATTGAAATGGTGCTTGTATATATTTTTAGCTTTACATACAATTAAAGTTAGGATTTTATATTTGAAATATTTGGCACGCTTCATGTCATGATGATGTTTGAAGTTTGATAGGCTCATCGACTTTTTGAACTACTATATTCGGTACATGTAGAGAGTCTTCGTCAGCGGCGTCAATGGATTCGCTGATATGACCCAAGTTCAAGTTCAAGAAAATTAATATTGAAATTCTGAAGTATCCTAAGTGTATTTAAAGTGAAACTCTCGAATTTGTAAAGAGTTGAAGTATTATGGCCCTCGTGAGCTACTAGTAGTCAAGATTCTTCCGGATAAAAGGGCACAACGCCAAATTGTTCAGTCTCTTCTGATTGTTCTCAAAATCAAACTTGTGATTGGCATGCATCGGCTTTTTGGGAGTTAGAATCGAAACAATAAGCAGTCGGACCTCAATTTTGCAATTTTCCATTAATCAAATACCAGCACTCATCACCGCCGTTGAATCCAATTCCAAACCGATCGTGTCATTGTAAATTCATATATCGGTTCGTGTTTACATCTTTTAAGTAAGTTTTTTTTTCAGTTCGTACTACTTTGCATTTGACAAATACCTACATATACGTGTTTCAAGCTCAATTCTTAATTCAGTTACAAACGTTACTGCCAGTTTAGGATTATTGAATCCATTCATCAAATTGTTTTCGCAAATTATTTTATTGGTTTAATGCTTCTCTGATCACTGTGCTGAAAAATAATTCCTGCCTATAACTTAATGTGATACGCAGGTTGCAATAAATTGCAACTTGCAAGTTGAATTAGAAACTACAAACTTCAGACCAGCAGTCATTCAAAACCAGAGCAGAGTTTTCGCCATCTCTGCACACAAGCGTTAAGTTCAACGGAGCTTGGGCGAAAACGACTGCATCCATTTTCATCTGGTGGCTTTCCTAAGTTCTACAGTTGTCATTTTGTCACAATCACAAAACCAACGACAATTTACATCTACTCACTACTTAGAACTAAGCCGCAAGAATAACTTACTAATCTTTCAAACAGTGGACCAATTTGCCAGACAAATTGCTAAACAAATTTGTTGTAATGCAACAACATTTAGACACAAAACAAAAACAATTATTGTTGATAAATTGAGAAAGGGAGACAAAGGATATGTTTTTACCAAAGGCAATTTTAATTGATACATATTCAAAGGGTTCATTTCAGCAATAAAAATGTGCCAAAATTTGACGATTTCTGTTTTGGACGTCCCAAACACGGGTCGATTAAAAATATCCTTTGCAAGGAAGTGGAACTTTGTGGTACTTGAAGCGCTTTAAACTATGATATAACATACTTATTTTAAACTGCACTATCCCAATTGTTGTCTCTTTAAGGATTTCAATTCTATGTCATTAAGTACATTTTCATCTTCTGCAATAAAAACTGATTGATAAAAACTTGCATTGGAGAGATTTCTCGTGAAGATGTACAAAATGTACATCCAGGATATCTCTGCTCTATTCTTTGCATCTCCTGTCGTGACAAGGCAAATTTTACCGTCAGGGAAATCAGGATACGTACATCGTACATCATACATGTGTAGTGGTGTTGAGAGTCTCTCGAAACTGAATCTTTTCCATTGTTGAAAATCTAAAAGGAGATATGAAATTCGAGTGACTCTGACATTGAACTTGAGCTGAGCTGAGCTTGGTTCCGTTCCATTTCTGTTCCATTAACCCTTTCTTCTTTTCTTTCCGCAAAGCAAAATGTTTACCTACTGGTTTACTTTTAGCTCACCCCCTGCTTACACGTGCACTGGCGAATTTCAACAAATAATGACTGACTGATGCCGATGCACATCTTTTATTTACTGACTCTGACACATGCATCCGCCTGGCCAAACGACGACTAACAACAATAACGCCATCAACTTATCAACAACAGAAATCAAGTGAATTTTCTTTCCTTCTACTTTTTACGAGTATTGCACAGCGCGCAGCACGCAATCAAACTCCTGTGTACTGTGCAGTGGGCTGACTTCAAAGAAATAAAATAAAACTGAAGTTTAATTGCCTATGCAGTTGCATTTGCACTTTGCATTTTGCATCTGCATTTCACTTTACAGACAAACGACCTGCAATTGCTCTTTTAGCTTAGTAGTATGTCCAAGTTTGGAATTTAACTGATTGTTAAATACAAAACAATAAAAAATCTTTCCCGTTGTGAAATTTATGGTCGGGAACGTCATAAATATAACTTATTTTGAATCATTTGCAATAAACGACTTGTTAATTGGTTTTTTTGTCAAAAGTAGGATAACTCGACTCGAGCTCGACACTAATATTGGCTCTAGGGAATAGTACTGAACCAATAGCAAAAAAACGCTTATAGTTAGTTTTATTCAAGTACAACAACTAAATTAAGTAAGACAAATATAGTAACAAGCAACATTAATATCTCAAATAAATCGACACTTAAGATACAACAAGATAAAAAATTAGAAAACAACAATGATAATTCTTTCTTTTGAAACTAACGTCATATCACAAACACAAATGCGGATTTGCAAACGGTGATTCACGGATATCGGTCGGCTGATTTCTAAAAGTCATTGCCCACACTATAAGATTCATATTTATTTTGTGGACACCACAGAGCGTACAGCTGTTAAAATAACAAAACGATAATTTATGACTTTATGAGTAAACGGGAAGTGGGATAGTGAATAACATTCATGTCAGAGCAAATTCAATGCACCGCCGCTAAGACGGTTGTATGCACGTTGCACTTGCACCAAAACATTTTGAACGATTCCAATTCTACAACTGCAATTACAACTGATAATTTTAGGTCAACTTGTTCCTGGTCCACTGGGCACGGGCAGTGGGCAGTGAACGTTAAATTACAATTTTCGGGTTGGTAAGAGTCAGACATCTAGAAAATCATGCAAGCACACATTAAACCTTGAATAGTAATAATAATGCGTGGATATTTACACCTTGTAATTGCATGGTTTACAACAACACGCAAATAATTTACACGCTACAATACTGTTTGTCTAAACCATAAAAATTTAAGTGTTGTAAACTACTTTTCTCACATTTGATGATTTTCCACTCTTAGCAAATTACATTAATGTCAGGGTGTCAAATAATCTTGTTTTGTAGTCAAATAATACTTGTTTCAGGTAAACTAGAAAGGTGCTCTCATTTTGGTCATTTCGTTTTAATTTGTAATGCCAAACGATTTTAACGAGCTTGTCTGTATCCCACATTTACAGCAACGGAGTGCAATGCGTGCATTGTGAACAATTGGGGCTGCAATTTGCACGTGCATTCCTACTTCGATTCAAAGTAAGCTAGAGATTTCAATTGTTGAAAAAATTGAATCTTGTAATTTCTGCGCTAACCAAAATTATGAGTTTTCTTTGCTGGTTTTTTCAGGAATTTGTATAAACTGGGAGCAAATGATGAGAGCAGCATCGGAGATTGTTGTTGATCGTGTAGAATTATGTTTGGAACTGCACGGTTCTGCCGAGCTGAAGTTTCAACAGGCTTTCCATAAATTTGTACAGTGTGTCGTCGTTTTCTTTTCCGACCCAGTGCAGCGGGTAGAACAGCAGCCAAAGTGGCAGGAATCATTCCTGCACCTACGGCTGCAAAAACTGGGTTAATTCTATGTAGGAATCCTTTGTTCTGATTTTCACTTTGCAGAGCTGCTGCTGGTGCAGCTGTAGTTTTCAACAAAGTTCTAGAAGAATCAGCCCGCTTGTTTAGAGCCTTGCCATCCGCGTCTAAAACCATCATGTCCATGTCACCTTCTAGAATTGGAATAAATGTCCGAAACGGTTCTGGTTCCTCTGTTGTCGGAAGTAGTCCGCTCCTATGCGAGAAATAGGGTGATAACAAACTCAGAGTTTCATTTGTTCTCTTGAAGAGTTCGTCCTGGGTCAGTATGGTTGACGTCGGTGGAATTGTACTCGTAGAATGGTATAGTTTTGTAAAATTCATGTCTTTGGAATGTCGATTTGAATAATGTTCGTAAGGACGGTCTGAGAAACGGTCACGGTCGCGATCGTAAGATGGTTTCTTGAAAGAAGCTTCTCCAGTTGTTGATACTAAAACCCAGCGTGGGTCACTTGGGCCAGCCTGTGGGTCCGGATAGAATGATGGGCGCCCGTATGATGAAGATGAGGATGAAGTTGGTCTGTCCCTGTGGTGTCCAAATCGACTAGCCCCTGCTTTGTTGCCACCTCCGCCACTGCTTGAACCAGGGGCAGACCAGGACGCAACTGCAGGGCGCCCAGAATATTTGTCCCGATTTGAAATTGCACCGGACAGCCAAGAAGCCGGAAATGAAGAGGATGCAGATGAAGGCCCGTCTTTAGAAGATTCCCAGCTAGCCGTGGCGGAAGTTGGACTGTCTGGATAAATTATGTCGCTCCAAGAGTCACCCAAAGCATGGGAATGCGATACTCCATGATGTTTCTTGTTGTGATTCGAGGGGTACCGGTTAGATCCGAAAGAATTTGATGAAGCTGCAAGAAGTGGACTTCGGATGGGACCATCAGCCCATGGCGGGTCTCTGCTGTTCCCAGAATCGTTTCGGTCCCACCAAGCAGTAGGCTTGTCCCTGACTGGCCAATTGGTTGACGGCAATTCTGCTGGTGAAGTGCCTTTAGGAACCCATTTAGAAATAGTGACACCAGATACTGGAATTGGGTCAAGTTTCACCCAACCCTTGTCATCATCCCCTGGTGAATTATTACCACCGCCATTTCCATTAAAAGGATTACCGTAGGCTGGTCCACGGTGACCTTGGCTCGTATCTGTTCCCTTGAATGCGTGTTGATAGTTGAGTTCCTCCAGCCAAGCCGGAATCCTCAAAGTCTGCTGGCTATCTTTATTCCATCCATAGCGGTCAGCAAAGGTCTCTGGACTCAATTCCTCGGTGCCAACCCGGCTCGCGAATTTGGACGGAGCATTTTTAGCATGGCTAGCGCCACCACTTCTGTTTTTAGTCATCGGAAACGGGTCATACATATGGGCTGGCATTGGCTGAAGTTTGACCCAAGAAGGTGAAGAAGTGGTCGTCCTTGTAACTCGAATATGAGCCGGAGCAGGCCAATTTGATGATGCCTGAGAAGGTGAATACCGATGAAAAAATTCTTTGTCATCTCCCCTATCTTTGTTGTGACTGTGAAACTTGTTCGTGTCCTTATTGTTTACATTACTGCTGGCGTCAACAATGAATGGAATCGCCGCTGATATTCCAGTTTGAAACTCAGTTTGCGTGCCAAGTGGACGGTAGTTAAAATAACGCTCATTCAAATCGGGTTTATCAAGTCCATTGAGAACAGAGTAATAGTTTCGCCACTCATCTTGAATCTCCATTGGGCAATTCTTACTAAAGAGACAATTAAAAAAGTTTCCATTATTGGGGTACGGTGCATTTACTACGAGTCCATTGCGTCTGGTGTAGTCGTGGGCCTTATGTTTGTGCTGATGATTAATATCTTGTTCATGGGCATGATCCGTGCTAAATGGAAGATTTGCTTTAATCATGACAGTGGACGGAGGTCTTTTCACATTTACATATTTTGGGTTAGGAAATGATCTCAACGCAGGGTCATGGTCGTGGTCATGATTGTTGTGGTAATCGTCGGTGAATGAGTTTGGTTTTGAGGAAAGAATAGATTTAAAAAGTCGTTGTTCTTCGTCACTCTCGCGATTTTTGTCATTGTCCCGAGTGGTTGCTGCCACTGCTGAAATAGTTGGTACTGGTGCTAGGGTTGGAACTATTGTTGTTCCTGCTCGTACTTCTGGACGCTTTCCAATGACTCCGAGAAGAAGGAGCAATACAGTTAAGAAGATACGGTGAGATTGTTCCGTTGTAAACATCATGCTTTTTCTTCGTCTTCAATTTCTTCTGTTCCTCTCAAATCTTAGCAGCACCCGTTAGGCTCAAATACATCGACTGCTTGTTTGCATTGACTCAACCTATTCTCCACTCCAAAACCACTTCTCAGCTCTAATCTTCCAAACCAAAACAGCAAGCAAACTGAATGGGCTTTCCTTGCACCTCTGTAAATCTGTAAATTCAAATCCACACTTTAACACCAAATTGCAAAACCATACAAGATGAAGATGGAAGCGACAAGCCATCAATTTACATAAGTAAAACCCCCAAAATAAAAATACCGTAAAATCGTTTACCAATAATGTTTCCCCATAAAGCAATGACTCGTGCAAAATATATGAAGGCACGCGCAAGCAAAGAACTTTTTTTTGCCGACATCTTCTAAGAAACGGCTTGGTTTTTTTTACTGACATGTCCGTTTTGACTTGCATTTCTGATTTCCTAATACACAAAGCCAATCTGCGACCCTCTACGTTTTTAGATGTGGTGCGAAGACAGGTGTGAAGGCCAACAGTCATCTTTCTTTGAATTCGCACTCAGAAA
This sequence comes from Hymenaphorura dentifera, assembly GCA_034699705.1. NCBI lineage: Eukaryota > Metazoa > Arthropoda > Collembola > Poduromorpha > Onychiuridae > Hymenaphorura > Hymenaphorura dentifera. The sequence goes on from JAQGCM010001975.1 coordinate 8,292, forward strand.
AAGTTAAACGGAAGGTTTAAAATGAAATACAGCAACGATGTGCTTTTAAGTCATTTGCATGGCTGCTTAGCCCAAATCATGCTTAATAAAAATTGCAAAGATTAAATTCTGCGCAATGTGGCTTTGTTGACAAAATTTTTGAGCGCAGTAATTTAGGAAAGGAGTCGATCCGAATTTCCATTTCTATTTTTACGAAGAGAACGACGGGTGATATATTTAAGGTGTGCTTAGTCAAAGCCACGTCCCTATTTACGGATAATTATAATGAAACGCTTACACTTAATTCCACTTAAAATCGTTAACTAAAAAACAACAAGGAAAAGCCGCCCTACTTTCTTCACATTGTAGTCAAGTCAATGCAGCATTGGCATTTGCCATTTAATTGAGTACAGAGGCAAGGCAGGAGTATAAATGAAATGAATGCTGCTTGTCAATGGACATTTCACAATAAATTATTTTCCTCCGAAAATCACCTACTGATCTTCTCAGCATTTTACGTCTTGCTTCAGTTCATTTTCATTCCAAGCAAACTCATCCTCCTTTTACAAATTCTAGCAGTGGTGGAGGATGTCATTGCAAGGTAAATCCAAAAAATCCATGTAAACGCAAAGAATTCCTTCGTTTAAACCAAAGCTAATCACGTCTACCTCTTTACATTACGGTACACCAATTATTTTCAGTGTTTCTCTCAAGTGTTAAATTCCTACACTTTTCTTCTTACACGTAAACAAATAACTTTACGAATCCCCAACCCAAGCCTTCCTTCACTTCATTGCATTTTTGCCTTGCCTTCCCAGCCCCAGCCCTACCAACCTGTTAATTACTCGAGCGAACAAAATTAAACAAAATTAAGCTCGTGAATAGTAATTTCAAAAACATTTTTATTACAATTGAAATTCTGAACCTGTATTAATTTATGACCAGTCGTCATCGTCCGCCCATCCTCAAATTTTGGTTGAGTTCTTAATTATATGGTCAGTACTAAAACTCAATTTATAATTACATCTATTTTTCACCAACCTGATACGTTGTGGAGGCTAAGGAAAGAGATTCGTGATGAATGAAGTCAGTCAGTCAGATTTTCGCTCCAGGCGTCTGTTGCCCTGAATTTTTTCCGATATGCAAATCTGAGTTGGAATAACCGATGATTAAAGTTTAATGAGAAAGGCTTAAATTGGAAGCTTCTTAATTTGTCATTGGAACGTCAATTGAACTGCCAAGTGTCAAACATCATCAAAAACAAAAGAAGTGCACCAGCCGCACAAGTAAAGTACAGGAAGAGTAATGTGAGTAATGTCTGAAGTCGTCGTCTGTTAGTCGTAGTCGTGATTGACGAATGAGTACAAATCTAAGCAAGTGTTGGTTGTGTCCTCCTTGTTCATTTAATTTTCATCACATCCCAACATCCTCATCTTTAGCACTCGACACTTAATAATCTTGATGATGTACGATGCACATCAAGATAATTAGAATTGGGATGACAAATTGCACTATTAATCACTAATGTTTTCACGGCTCCGTCAGATCAGATTGATCAGGTTTATGTTTACCATGTTGTGATTATTTCTAAAGATTTATAAAAAGTTGATCGCAAAACAAATTGTGATTGAAGTAAACATGTAGTAAAAGGCTAGCTTTTTTGGTATCCTTCCTACTTGCTAACTATCCTGAGTCTGACTGCACCAAGTTAGTAGCAAGTGCCCTGGTTTATAACTCAAATCTTTCTTGAGGTGAAAGAGTATCTGAAGAAGTACGAGTCTTCTTCGTCAACTTCATCTTCTTCATCCCAAAGTAAGTAACGCTTTGCTCACTAAACTACATTCCGTCACACCTGGAGAACTTAAACCCCTTTTCCCATCAGACTTACAAACTTTAAATGCTCCAAGTGCAAAATAAATCGCAAATGTAGCTTTTGAACACGCAAAACTCAGTTTAGTTTAGTTAAGATAAGCCCTCCTCCACCTCTTCCGTCCTTAAATCTAAATCTAATCTGAATCGACCAGAGTTGGCTTAGAAGTTGTACTGTATTTGGGGTCCAAAACCACCTTGCAAAGTTTATGCCGTATGAATGAACAATGCTTCAATGAGAAATAAGGATTTCAAACAATAGCATGGCATGCTGAAGAGGAATTTTTTTCAGTGCAATATAAAGCGAAAACAGATAGAAATTGCAAATCCCAATTTGTTGCACTCCATGCGATCCGTTCCGTGAGACTCCTTTCAGAATCACTTCCGATTCTCGTAATCGTAAAAAGTGTGACCATGTGGAGGGCCAGCAAACGCCAAATTTAGGAAGTTCGAACTATTTTATAACTGGATGCATTTTTCCAACATTTAATTGCCCTGTCTTCAATTTTATTGCTTCTAGTTTCACCGCCGACAAACAATACGAATGAAGCCGGCCGGCAGACCGCAGAAGGAATGAACAATTTGTAAAAATTAATGATCGAAATGACAAGGATGACTTTCATCTTCTCGTAATGATCTCGGCATTAGCTATAAATTACAAGGCTGCAAGATTAAGCTAAGTTACAGCTTTTGAATTTACTGTTATTTTGACAGAAGGAACTGCCGGATACACATATCTGATCTTAAATGGCAAAACAGTTGAGAAAAATTTAGAACAAACTTGGTAAACGCTAATGCTTTCACTTTTAGCTAGGCGGGCATAATTTCAAGCATACCTGATTTGGACCGACTTTCAACAATCTAAATCTCTTCCTCAATTAGTGTCTAGCCAGGAAGTTGTGTAGAGAGGAACATCTCAATTTCTCAATCTCACTCCAACAGGGAGCACAAACCCGAAAAAAAAATCTTCAGCCCTGAACAATGCGACCCCATCAAGTTCCAATTTATTATATTTCTATTTCTGGGCCCTGCCAAAAAAGCGTTCAAACCGATGTCGATGGCTATTGTGCAATGCAAGCACAACCTGCAGGTTAACATTTTAAAATTTCTTTGCATCATTACAAATGTTGGAACTGTTAGGATACACAAAATTGGTCACCTTAATAAGTCAATGGCCTCATTAAAAGCAACTGACCAAAATTCTCATTATATATTTTTTAGTTGGCCAGAGACTAGAGCGAGAGAGCAGAATTTTCTCATCAAACACATCCATTCATCAAAAAAGTCTTTTCTATTGAGCTATTCTCTCCATTCACTCTGCTCTTCTTGGAAAAGGTCAATTTTTCTATTGTGAGTCGAAAGTAGTTTAAAAGTGGAGCTCATCGGACAACATGGGACAAGTGCAGGATCTCTGAAAACTTTTTACACACTTAACATTACCATTCTGCATTGGCTGGCACTTCGCTTGCAAAATAAATTTCCCATTCATTTTTTTGTGACTGACTGCCCGGGCCGGATCCTTTAGCATAATCCGAGTTTGGTATTTGCAGTCAGTTGCAGAAATTTAATGTGAAGGAGAAGGTGTGATGCAGGTTAAGATTGCATTTTTATTTCCCATTGAATGAATGAATTCTTCCATTCAACGCGTATAACTGCACAAATGCAAAATATTTAGAACTAACTGAATTGAATTCTACAGAATTTTAAATTGAAAGGATGCAAATATCGAGGCTGGAGGCTTGAAAATTTTGTACGAATTATTCTCCTCCCTAAGTGACACTCAATTTTTAATTTAAGTTCGTAATTGTCCCCGAACCCTGCACCCAACTCTTGGCAAGAATTAGAAAATCAAACCGTAAGTATGCTAGAAAACAGCAGGGCAAGGGCACGGCATTGTGCAAGTTGAAGTTCGTCCTGTCCGACGACACGACACACTTGACTAGGTCAACCATTATAAAAATCGTTACAAAAGCTGGCTTTGTAAATTTGAGCATCTTCATAAATAGTGGGTGACAATGCTCAAGAATATGATTCAATGGATGCTCAGAGATTGCGATCAGATAAGCCGCTTAAGGATTACGATGGCTGGTTGTGATTATTATTTGTCGCTTGTCATGAGTGGCTCTTTAACATTCACTGCGTTCTGTGCACAAGTTTTTTACTAGTATCGAATTTTTATAAAGACTGCGCACATCTCAAAGGCGATTGTGATAAGTTTGTTCTGATTGTAATAATTTCCAGACATTATGACCCTGTTCACACCACATCACTGGAATCTGACTCGCCTGACCGTCACGATTCTTTTTAGTTACAAGAATTGGGCTGTTTTGCGATTTGAAAATTTTGATCTACTTTTAGAAGGAAAAATACGTTACAAACATAAGCAAATTTCCTTGCTCCTAACTGTCCTAACCCTGATTAGTTCCTGTTTTTCAATAAAATTTTAAAGGATCCTCCCGGACAAATTCTTACCATGCAAAATAATACGTACGATTTTCTCTGCTTACTCCAATTCACTTTATCACATTGAAATTAGCCCTACACTAATTACCATTTAAATTTCCCTAATTTGAAGTAAATACTGACACGCTACCATTTTAAATTCAGTAATTAACATA
>JAQGCM010001976.1:0-12757 GCA_034699705.1 Hymenaphorura dentifera
TTTTCACAAAAGTTTTCGAAACGAACTCCCGTTCGTTAATTGCAAGGAGGTTAAATAAGAATTTTACTCCTAATTTCTGTGGCTGGGGACGAATTTGTTTGCTGAATTTGTTTTTTGAAAATCGGTGAGATATATATCATAGCCGATTTGGCCGATTGTATCATCTAATGTTTTTATTACGTGGGCTCTTAAATGCATTTTTGTTACTCTACTATCATATCAGTTAAATTTTAGAAAGTCTTTCTTATGTGAATTTCACATAATGATTGATTGGTGAAGGAAAACAAAAAACACTGATTGGTGAACTCACGCTTGCTTTACAAAGAAGGCCAAAATAAAAGCACGGCCAGTTTCTATTTTTATTCATCACCGCGCACCGTCCAAATTGTGGCATATTTGAACAAAAGTCCACCTCTCGCATCTCGCCGTATTAAAATCATGCACGATTTTTTGACAAAAAATTGATGGAATGCTCAACACCTAATTAATTAGTCAGATAACTTGCAATTGTTAGGAATGTTGAATTCGAATAATTCAATTTCTCTAATACCACAAAAATTCTAGATGATCGATCTTTAATTAAGATCAATTAATCCGAAAAGTATCATCTCTCCTTAAGGATTCTATTCAAAGTACAACTGCTGCTTGCAACAATGCGAATTCAGCAGGATGCAGGCAGGAATCGCATTTCGTTTCAAAATTCTATCTAAAATTTTACAAAATTTGGGTGCAATTCTCTCATCTTATGAAATTTTTCTGAAATTAGTCAATCATCGCTTTAAACAAATTTAATTAGTATAAAAATCAAACACTCATATAGTCGACTTTCACTTTCTTCAACTATCCAACTTTCTTTTTTTTGCTGTTCATTCCTAGATCCGTTTTGTTTGCAACGAGATTTTTGCACTCCAAGCATTGAAATTTTAGCCTCAAAGCTGCAGCCGGGAAATACAGACTTGATTTTCTGAGCGCTGAAGAAATCTTTGCTCTGAAATTTTGTTGCACGCACCCGACCCGACCCGGCCGAATCGCAACCAGACACAAAATTAAGTCACTTATTCCAAGATTAATTATACCAATTAATCAACAAATTATTAATTGAGATTTTTAATTAGTACAGTGTAGTTGGAGAGGTGAAATTTGTGATTTTCCAAGTAGCAAAATTTTGAAAAATGTTTGAATTAAATTTGTTACGAAGAGGAGGGCGGCTGGAGGTAAGAGGGGTTGTCGGCGGCGGGTTGGCGTTGACGACGAGGGCCCTTGGCGCCATTAGTGGTGGTGGCAGTGGCCACAATTTTATAACAATTAGAAGGAAACACAGAATGAGTCAAGTCTACCGCCCCAGCAGTGGAATTCCAGAGCGAGAAAAAGACATCAAAACTAAAAAGGAGTCTTTGTCCAAAAGTCAAAAGGTAAGTCACACAGTCACTGATTAATTTTAATTGAGCACTAATAATTTATCAAATTCCAATTTCACCTGTCTGTTCGTGTGATCTTGACCTAGACACTTTCCTTGGCTTAAGTGCAACCTGTGCAAGTGCAATGTCACTAGTACTAATTTAATTGACTGCTGCTCTGCAAGCACTTTAAAATTTAGATCAAATTGCGAATTGCACTTACTTGAGATGCTGTACTTAATGTAATTTTGCTCTTTTTGCAGCTCATGGTTGACCTTGGCCTCATTCATGCTTCCGGCACTTCCGGTGCGTATCATCTTCTCCCTCTGGCCATGAAATCTTTGGGCAAATTGACTAGAATTGTGGATCATTTCATGGAGAACATTGAAGCTCAAAAAATTCAAATGCCAACCTTGACATCCGCTGGACTTTGGAAAGCGTCAGGTACTTTTTAATTATTTGATTTTATTTATAGGTTGAAATTATTAAAATTAAAGCAGTAAAACAAATGCTTGTTGTTAAATTGCAGGAAGAATCAACAGTAGCCCAGAGCTAATGAAAATTCAAGACCGACACTCTCGAGAGTTTCTTCTCAGCCCGGTAAGTTAATAATTTTTTTAAAATCTATCTCTAAATTAGCAAGTTCGACTCGACTGACCGAAGAACTTAGTTGAATATTATTTTGGCATTTAGCTATCCACCATTCAAACTATATTTAAAGTTCGTTTCCTTTTTGAATTTATTTTTCTAGACTCATGAGGAAGCTGTGTGTGATTTAGTTCGGGGTCATCCGTTGACTTACAAAAATCTTCCACTTCGTCTCTACCAAATCACGGGGAAATTCCGAGATGAAATGAAACCTAGGTTTGGACTCATGCGAGGGCGAGAATTCCTAATGAAAGACCTTTACACATTTGACAAAGACGAAGAATCAGCAAGAATTACGTACGAAGAAGTGAATGCAGTCTATGCTAAATTATTTGATCACATTGGAGTCAAATGGGTTAAAGGTAAGATCCCAATAATTTACAGCAAATTAGCAAATGTGCTCTACTCTGTGAATTTGTATTCTTAGTTACGAAATTAGTAATGATATTCTGTAATCCTACATTTAATTTAGCTATTGGAGCAACTGGGATGATCGGCGGTTCACTGTCCCATGAATTCCATTTCCCTTCTGAGGTTGGGGAGGATGAACTTTTGTACTGTGGAAAATGTTCTGCTACCTACAATGCTGAAATATTAAGGGCCGAGCAAGAAGAAGAGGAGGCAGTTGCTCAAGTTGGAGGAACGAGTCAAAGTATTTCAACCTCAAAAGCAAAATCATGTCCACAGTGTCACTCAACCAGTATGACTTCCACAACGGCAATTGAGGTATTTTACATAAAATCGTACTCAAAACACCAATCGATTTGTATTTGATTAGTTTTAACAATTATTCGTCGATTTTCAATTTTTTGTATGGATTTTATAGGTTGGACACACATTTTTATTGGGGACTAAATACACCAAACCGTTAAAAACAACTTACATGGACTACCTTACAAAACCACAATTGCTAGACATGGGCTGCTACGGGCTAGGAATGACGCGCATTTTAGCAGCTGTAATTGAGGTTTTGTCCAAACCGGATGAAATTCGATGGCCTCTCTACTTGGCCCCTTACTATTTTGCTATTATTCCACCCAAGGTAAATCCTAACGCATTCCCTAAACATCAAGTCAGAAAGTATAAAAATTCTCCTTGCAGGCCCAAAACTAGTAAAGAATGCAAAGCTAATTATTAATATTATGTTCTATTTGAAGGCCGGAAGTAAAGAGGAGCCGAAGGGACTTCCTCTTGCCGACAAACTTGCTGCCCATTTGGAACAAATTCTGCCCGGAGAAACACTTATCGACGACCGAACAGATTTTACAATTGGAAGACGGTTCAAAGACATTCAAAAACTAGGAATCCCTTACGTCCTCCTACTTGGCAAAAGTGTTCTAGACAAAAATTCAGTCGAGCTCTACGAGACAAAGACTGGGACTCAGCAATTTTTACCAAAAGCTGAAATCTTTAATTACTTGTACGATCTCAAGAGTCAGTGGAAATTATTATAGTCCCACGTCTTCATTTACCAATACGATTTAAGAATAATGCTGCAGTAGTAGTAGTACCTAAAGAAACATTGTTGTTTTCTTGTGTTAACTTTGAACTTTTGACAATACAAAGACCTTCTGAGTCGGAATTGTTTTTGGCGATTAAATGATTTGTAGGCAGCTCAGCTCAGCTGATATTTTGCCGGGTATTTAATTGGTGGGACGGATGGACGGAGTGAGTGGGGTGGGAGTAGTTTATGTGCGATGCGAGGATACATTGAAATAAGTACTTAAGAAGAGTGATTGTGACGAAGGAGAAGCCGACGACGACGACTGCTTGCAGTTAGCGAGCACCCAAGTCTGCCTTTGTGTCGAAGCTTTAGAGATTAGGGGAAAGCTAAGTGCGTCTTTAGGAATAAAGTAGTCGTCGTCGTCATCATCATGGTCGTGGACGGAAGTTGAATTCGAGTGTACTAGTTTGAGATGATGGTTTGAAAAGGAGAAGTGGATTAAGTCGGGAGGCAGGCCGCGTTTTCGAGAGAAGAGACAAAAGACGACTTAGCATCCTAATTTTCTCTCTCATGTTTGTTTAGCTCGAAGGATTTTGGGAAGGAGGATGAGGATGACGATGACGAAAATTCAAATCTATTAGACTATTAGATGAACATAAGCGGAAATCCTTTTCACTTGTTCTCCCCTCATTCGACTCAATCCAAGAGGACCAAGAGCAACACGATAATATTTTGCAAAGAAAATCTTGTAAACAATAAAGGCTTTTCATCTTCATCGTCATCGACGAACGACGACGACAACTGACCGCGGGCCGCGGCCGTCCGCTCCGCACATATTTCCTTCTTAATCGGATTGACGATTGAGCACCTATTGTTAAACATCATCGTCCCACGACCAAGTTCTCTTTCAGCAAAAGCAAAATACTTCTCCGCACTTTCGAAACTGGGTTACAATTTCCAGGTCCAGGTCCAGGGCCTTGGAGCTCCAGCTCCAGTTCGTCTCTGTTTCAACTTGTTTATTTTCTCAAATGTACGTACATATATGCGTAGGTTTTGGAATTATCCTCAGAAAGTTTTGAATTCAATTATTAGTACTACTGCACCTGCACCATCCATCTCCCCATAAATACAGCGCGTGCTGCGATAAATTGATTTTCTCCTGGTCTTGGCAAAATTCAATGGAATTAGAAAGCGTGGGCAAAAAGGGCGATAAGTTGGGACTTCGGAGTAGGATCAAAAATTTGATTAAAAGTGCATAGGATTGTTTTTTATCAAAAAATTGATTAAAAGTAGGATTGTTTTTTTGCTGAAAATTTGATTAAAAAATGCAAAGCCAAATTCCAATAAATTAATTAAAAAAACTTGTACATTTTCAAACTGAAAGAGACTGTGCCAATTTACAGCGTTTGGTTTGAATCGGCTGTGCTGTGCTGTGGTTTGTTTTTGCACACACACGACTTGGCAAGTTTTCTGGCAATCTTTAGTGCAAAATTTTTCAAGAAATCCAAATACAACACATGAGCAATTTGCATATCCATTGTCAAAAAAGAAACGGACCTGCTCCTAATTCATTACTCGAAATTCGACACTCTCCAAAATGCCATAAATACGAATTTTATTGCTTTCATTTCGCACTGCTCGTTTAGCGTTGCGTTAGTGCGAATGGCTCCATCAAAATCTCAAAAGTTCAAAGTCGTCAAACCAACCAAATAAATGAAGCCTTGAACTTGCACAATTTTATTATTGCTAAATGGAAATGGACGCAGCAGGCTAGAAAGCTAGGCTACAAATACATGTATCTGCAAAAAAAAAATCTGCATTATTTGAATTCATTCATCCGTGATTAACTACATTACACGGTTGGTTCCCTTCGTGGCCATGGTGTGTGGTACGTACGTAATAGTATGCTAATACTAAATTTAAATTTAATCATTTCATCTTGAAAGCAAGCTCAAAAGCAAATGCAAAAATGCAAAATATATTTTTATTGCTACTTTGCATCCCATTGCACTGCACTTGATGCATGAGCTTGAGCAAGAACATGAAAGAATCTAGAATCTCATCTTCATCAATCATTCTGATCATTCATGTCAATTCCATCATCCAACATGCAAAAAGGGCCAGATCAAGTTCAGTATCAGTTCAACTTTAAATCCGTGAAGAGCTAAGCAAAGCATGCCATGTCCCATGCACAAATTCAATGCAATGCAAATCCACATCCAGCCACCTGCAAAAAATTGCAAATGCAATAAAAAAAGAAGAAAAGATCATTAAAAAATCAGCAATGCAATGCAATCCAAGGCAAGGGTTCAAGACGTTGACACTGACACATCACACGAGGATGCTAAATTTAAAATTATATGAGTGCAGTGCATCCATCTCATTTTATTTAAACAATGCAATGTGCAATGGGAAGAGTACAAAGTGCAATGACCGTAGAATTTTTCATGTTGTATTTCACATGGTCACAAGTTTATAGCTTTGATTATAATTTAGATTCACTCCACCCCGTTTTCCATATCCAGATCACAAAATTATTGCAAAAAAACGCATAGAACATAAATTATTCCAGTCTCAGAGTCAGAAGAAGAAGTCTGAAGATCTTAAGCTGCGTGCAATTTTGTACGACATTGAGATCTCTGAATCGCTTTCTGAATGAAATCAACCTGCCGCACCGCTGCCTCCAGCAACCTAATAAAAAGCACAACACATGCACGCAAGCACCCACCTCACATTAATAAATATTGATCCCAATCAAATGACTACTATTGCTGCAGATTTGCAATCGTAAATTCAAAGCTAGCCACAAAGCCACACCCAGCCAAGTAGTGCAGAATTCAATTCCAGTCTTGGCTATGATTTTAGCAAAGCAAAGCCACAGCGAAAAAAAAATATTGTTTTGTTTTGAATGCCCAAAATCAGATTTATCTGATCTAAATGGTTGTCCAGATAAATCGCATCTTGTTTTGCAGCGCTGTTGTTGTAGGCGTCAAAACCTAGATGCGATGTTATGGGACTGACTACGTGAGCTTTTAGAGAAAAACATGTACAAGACAACTCAAGAGACGACTGTCTGTCAAGACGGAGAGAAATGTACTCTTGACATTCAACACTCACTTGAAGGAGAAGAACAAAGTTGTTTAAATTTTTTTTTGCACAAATTTGAAACACATCACAGATCACACAAGTATTTTTTAATCCCTAGCTCTGAGGACAACAAAGGAAAACAAATTAAATATTTGTAGAAGGACTAAACATTAAACGAGGACCAGGACTAGCCACCAGCGCCAGCATGTTTTGAAAATTTAGTCCAAACAGCTCCAAAACTCCCGGTTTCCAGCTCGACTCAAAGCAATTAAAGGAAATTGGTTAATTATTGCTGCGGGTGTGTGGGGGGGGGGCGGGGGGCTGTGATACGGGCGTGGGTGTGGGTAAGTAAAACACTCTAAAATTTGTTTGCTGTTCAAGCAACTCATTAAAAATTAGACGCGAGTTATGCAAATGATCTCTAAATGTTTTATTTTATTCCGAAGTCCGACTTGCCAAGCCGAATGTCATAGTCATGAAATTGAAAATGAAAAGCGGGTCATAATTAGGAAATCGTGGGAATCGGAAATGGAAATATCAGAATTAATTGGACTACATGTGCAGACAGGCAGCGTTGGGACTGTTGAGGAGGAAATGTCAACTCAATTCTACCAGCCGAGCCAGGGTTTTATGTCATCAAATCGTACAAAAGGTCGAATTGTCAATCTTCCCCTGCATGCAATTCAATGCAATGCAATCGTAATGAAATCTGGAGACGAGAGTTTCACATCACGTAGCGTATGGATGGACTGATGACCTTTAGAATATATTCAATTCAAAATTTCAACTGCAGCATTAATCCGGTTTTGACAAGAAAGAGGGACACTACACAACTTTCCAATTCTCAATTCTGACTGACATGGTCGAGCATAATTCTATTCACATTCATTGTCAATTTGCAGGCTCAAAGTAAGAATTCACCCAATAACCGCATTTACAGAAATATCTGCAAGTTCAGTTCCGACCTCACCAAACTCCGAACAACCGAATCCTCCGACGAGACTTTTACTTGCCAAATCCAAAACTAGGCACACAAATGTGCGAAAATGTACCAAATTTCGAGCCGTATTCATTAAGGTTTTCAATATTGAGATTACAAAAATGGACCGATTGAGAAATCATCGTATGAGAGTCTGACTAGGGATGACCGGAATAGTACATTCGGCCTCTAACTGAATACCGATTAGTCTCTATTCAGTCAAATTATTCTGTAGTCGGTCGGCCATTATTCGGTCACTAGTCGGTCACTAGTCGACCGAAGTCGACCGAATATTCTTATTCGGCCACATTTCAGCCGATATATTCGGTCACTTGAATATTCAGGCCATTCCTAATTCTGAACCCCCTGCGTCAAATGAAATTACAAAAAACTATTGGTCATCTTTATGTTTCTATTACTGGAGAAAAGTTACTCGAAACAACCAAGTCAAGCCAAGCCACAACCCAGTTGCCAAATCGTTTTGATTGTTTAACATGAAATGCGTATTCCGCAAGCTACAATTAATGCTAGCGGAATTTCGTCCTCTCTCAGCATCATTAACCGTTAATTTTTAATTTTGCGGTGGTGGTTTAGCAAATCCTCAGACGCACTTGCCATTGCTAACTTCTGGGCAGCTTAATTTACAAATTCCATTCCACCCTTATCCAAAATTTCTCGTCTCTTTACTTTGATTTAGAATAAACCAGATCCATGGCGTGTGATTGTGATTTCCCAAGAGTTTTAATGACAATATGTAAAACAAATTAACAAACATTAGCAAACACAGGATTAATTTCACTATTCTTCGCTTCGTGACTTGGTTCTTGGCTAAGCAAGCTCTGGACCTGTGGGCAGGTTAGGTGTGGTGTGGGGGGACTCAGAATCAAGTTTCCACTTTATTTACATTTCTTTTTGATTACCATTTGAGACTTGTTTTTTTTTGATCGAGGTGGTTTTCTGTGTACGAGCAAAATAATCCAATTAAATTCCGTGGCCGTGCCGTGGCTCGGCTCGGCTGGTCAAAAGGTGACATATGAGCCAATACAAATAACATCTTGATGTTGATGTACGCATGCAATGAATATGTATGTGAATGTGGATGGGACTGACTGGTGGTGGAATAAAATATGTCGACTCGAGGTTTCTACATCAACTGCTTCTTTCAAGGAATTTATTTGTTTTGTGCCAAATCACTACCAGCTACAGCTACGTACGTAGTAAATGCGAGTAAATTTCCCAGTCCGAATTTTATAAATCGGCTCCTACGTAAGTCTATGGAGTGTTCCGTTCCAGTGGAGCGTCCGTTTCTTCCGGACGAAATTAATTTCTTCCGCAGTTTCCGCAGTTTGCCGTGCTAACTAAGCATAAGGGCTTTTCTGTTTAAAACATTTCATTTTCCAACCAGTTTCGGTAATGATCTAATGCATACTGGAGCAATTTCACAACCTAATAGTTCAACTAACTAATACTTAAATGCGCTTCACTCATCTCACTTTTTCTTCGAATTCAGGGGGTGAACTACACATAAAACGACTGAAAGCCCAATTTGTAAGCTGGAAAAAGTATAGGAATTACCAATTATTAGGAAACATTACAAAATTCGTTCCATTAGTCAGAGCGTATTTTGTAACGCATCGTAATTTAGACGAAGCAACTTTTACATCGGTACTTAATTTACAGGCTGTCACAACATTCGAAAACAACTGGATGTAACATTTTGAAATTCAGAGATTTCTAGGTTGAGTATCGCCGTGCGGTGCCTGCACTGCAGTGCCGTGTCTACGAACTGTGCATAAATGAAATATTAGGTTGTATTTAATTAAGTACGCACTAATTCGGGGTGCAAATTTTAATTAATGAACCTAGGTTTCATAAGGTACGTGTGTTTTATGTGACTGCTTCCTGTGGAAAATCGTTGTTTCTTCCACTTGTTCCGATTTGTCCAAATTTTCTTTTGTTTCGTACACTTTCGTCCACCAGTTCCTTTTGGACTTTCGTCCAGGTGGAAGAATCCACAGCGGAACACTGATCTAAACTTTACTCAATCTTATTAGAAAATGCAAATAATTTCCATCACAAATCGCACAAAATGCAAAGCGGCGGCACAAGACTTGAGACTTTTACAAATGAATTAGTCCTAGATTTCCTTTAATATAATGTCCAGTAGCGGATCCAACTCGGATTTGCATTTTTGAATAGTTGGTACAAAACAATGCAAGGGACAAAATAATCCTATTATTCCAACAAATTTCTCTTCCCTTATCTTCCTCTACTTTAATTGAGTCGAAAGTGTCATTTTACGTCTTGTGATTTTTCTCATAAGATTTCTTGCGTCACTGCAGGCTAACTGCTGACGACAATTGCTAGCGAGCAATAATTTTTCAAATGCCAAGTGGCCCAGTCATAGTCAGTCAGAGCTTCTTCGGGTCGGAATCGGTGTCGGTGTCATGTTCATTGTCAACTGGAGTGAACGTGCGAACGTCACCACACAACTTGCAATTAAAATGACACAATAGAATGGACTCCAAAAAAACCTCAGCCCATGCATGTATTTCATTTCATTTCATTTAATTTGCCCGTAAACTCACGAGAGGCATGACGACAAGGAAGGCAGGCAGGCAGACAAGGCAAGCTTTCCCAATTTTATTGGCCACCATCAATTACCAACCACTGCTGCAAATTGCAATTTTACTACTCAAGTTTACGTACGTACGTTACGTCCGTGCTTTATTTACGTACGTAGGCGAACAAGGCAGGCCCAGATTTTATTACTTCCACTCCAATTTGCACTTTGAGGTTTTAGGGTTTACGAATGCAAAATGCAAAAATAAAAACCAACCAAAAACTAATGCATAACATGATTTGAATTATTTCTCAAACGATCCATCAAAAGCTTTTTTACGACGGACTCTGATTTCAAAATGCTAATGAAATTGCTCACTATTCGCTACGCTTTGCTGCATGTGCCTTGCACTTTGCACTTTGCAGAAAAGATTCAGAAGATCCAAAATTAGAGTCTCAAAATTTAAATATCAAAAGTTCATCCTATGTACAAAAAGCAAATCAAATCGACCAGGAAATCATCGTTAACCACAAAAGGTCACGCACGTGGTCGCGCAACGTTGGTTCCATCATCAAAATGCTTGACCGTGACGTGACATTTCAACAGCACAGCGCAGCGCAGAGGTCGTAAAATCAGATCGGTGTTCAGTGCTCAATTTTTTGGTCATCTCTTTGTTTTTGCCCGACTCTTCATCCAAAAAACATGGTGTTAACGACCACGTGCAGATTTTGACGTTCATAAAATCTGAAATAGCATCTTGCAATGCAATCCAATGCACAATTCACACTCTCCTGCTAATCATCACAATTTGAAATTTCTCAGACTCTCTCAAGCGTGTGATTTGATTTGAAGAACTGTACCTGACTTTAACTGCAAACAATTAAATGCCATAAAAGTTAAAGCCCCCTCTCAGGCTTGGGCTTGGGCTAAGGCATAAGGCAAGGGCATCCATAAAATTATATAATTTACTTGCATTGCACTGCATCTGCATCTTATGATCTTATGGTTGATTGAGTTTAATGTGACTCTTAAATATGCATTAAGGATTAGCATCATTTGCCCTTAACCTTAGCCTTAGACTGATGCTGCAGGTTGCAGTTTTCTGCCTGACTGCCTGCCTGGCCTGCTTGCAAGCTTGGAGTTGGAGTCGGGGTGTGACAACAATAAATGGCTAATGGAACACCTAACCGACCAACAACAATGGGTAATTGTCATTTGCCATTTGCCATTAGGTGCAAAAGTGGGGGGTGTGTGTGCTTTGCTTGCCTTAGCACAATTTTCAGCCCTCTGTTGTTGCTCAAGAAAAAAATATAAATAACTGAGTTGACTCTCAACCCTTGTCATTCCAGTCTGGAGTCGTCACTGACAACTGACTAGTATTCTTACTTACAACCTCCACCTCCACCTGTACCTGTTCAAACCAAATTAAAGCCAAAATTCAAATCAATTCAAAAAAATTCATCAAATTCCTTTGCCTATTGTTGGCGACACGACGAGGCTGATCTGCTTGCAAAATGAACGTCTTCGTTCTCGGGCTAGTAATTCTCGGAATTACTTTGGCTTCGATTGCACAAAAAGAGCCAGGCGTTTCTCCAACAACTACAATCCCACAGGTAAAATAAAAATAATAAGAATACGCTAATCTAATACGCTCGACCAAATAAGCCAATTAAATTTTAGCTGCCAACTCAAGTCATTATATAATGCGAACCTAATTAATTATAAGGTTTCGTTTCTCCCCGTACTTATGCAAAAGGTCGGTCCTCGGATTGGCAGCATAGCATTGAATTTCGAATGTCATAATGCCACAGTGCCATTCATCCGTTTGATTATGTAAATGTCGTGGTAGTTAGCATAATTGCTAGGCATACTATTAAATTTGCCCGCAACTGAATGCATGATGGGACGGGTTCGGGACAAAGTTTCGGCTACAAAGTTTTGTTCAAGTTTGTTAGTTTTTGAGAGAGTCTGCCTCAGAGAACTTATTCAAGTAGCTGTAGCAGTCGCACAAGTTTTGCTTTTGATTTTGCCATCATCCAATTTATTAATTCAAAGGAATTCATTCAATCTGACGACGACAGATCTTGAGCAGATCAGATCATATGTATCTTTCATGACCAGCCAGCCCTCTGCCTCAGCCCTCGACTTTGTTCTCCCTCCCCCCCCCCCAACCCCCTTATCTCTTGTGAGAAAAGTTTCAGTTTTATTTGAGCCAATTTGAATCCTTGTACTTTAGCAAATGACAATTCGCAAAAGTCCTAATTAGCTGTTTTCCGCAAATTTGAGAAGATCAAGATTCGGCAAGTCTTTTGTCATATTTTGCTACAACTCAGCACTAATCCAATGACAATTCCAGTTCTAGTTCAATTCAATTTGGAAGATTTTTGCAAAGAATGACGCAAAACTTGCCTCTTCCTACTTTTGCCAATTAATTAATTGACTAAATCAAAGTTTCCCCAATACAGCGCAGTGGTGATCTCTGGAGTTGACTTAATCTGTATGCGTCCCAATCCCCCCAATTCATCTTGACAGACGACTAGATTCATGCTCCTTAGCATGATTTAGTATTGAAAAAAATTGGAGAGGAAGAATTGATGTGTTTATTTTGAGTTTTGCTCATATTTTTTATTATTTTTGTA
>JAQGCM010001977.1:0-12756 GCA_034699705.1 Hymenaphorura dentifera
TGAGCGCCTCGCATCTGCAGAGTGCTCAAAGACAGTGTTTGCTGAGTGGAAATTTGCTGCAAATATAACTGATGAAAATCAAGCAGAGCTCGTGAGTTTTTTGTTTTGTTTTTTTGATTTGTATTATTTGGTCGTCCCTGTCGAGTCCCCAGTCGACTTCCCAGATTTTCTTAAGAAAAACCATGCAGCGATGGCGATGAGCGATCATCTCAAATACTATCTGTAGAACAATTTATTCCGACTTCGTTCGACTTACTTCTTCGACGAACGCTTTTTGCATGCATAACAAATGTCAATTTGCTCGCTCCACATTTCTTCTCGAGTTTCGACTCTTTCCCCCCCAAGAATTGATTTCGACAAAACAACAATTCATTATTTTTCTATAAAAAAAAATGATGACGACAGTGGTTTCTACTTTCTGGCTCTGGTCCGTTCCGTATGAGAATGTTGGTCAAAACCCCTGCACCGCACCGGGGCGACCCGGGAGTCAGTCTCGGTTTCTTCAGATCATTAGGGCAGGCAGACAGGGCAGGGCAATCTTGACTCCCACAAATTGGAAATTTTTAACGGTTTTTGTAATATTGCGTTACCGTTTTGAGTTTTGACGAATGACAAACAAACCCTTTCTCTCTCTCCCTCACTTTTAAACCCAAATCCAAGCTCATTGGTAAACTTTGACACATTTGAAATAAGTAAAATTCAATACGGTCGGTCGGGCCAAAAAGTTAAGTAGCTTCATCAACTTTATTGTTACGCAAGGCAGGCAGGCATGAAATGATGGAGACCAAAGACAAAAAACCTTTGGCGACAAGTTAGTCGATGTGTTCGTGTTTAGAAGCGAGAACTGGCCCCAACTGGAAAACTTTTTGCCATTAAAAACCCAGTCAGAAACTTTGAATCGATTGTGAACAGATTTCTTAAGAAATTTTTAGAATGAATTGAATTTCGAATCAATGAGAAATACGTGGTGAGGAAAATTAATTGGGATGCAGATCTGCAGATGCTGCAAGGCTTAGCTGCATAATCAATTCATTGCAGGGGCAAGGTTCTTAGAATTTCTCGGCTATTCTTTTTTTTGACAGCCACTTCACGTTCATAACGTTCAGTTCAAGGAAAACAAAACTTGCTTTACATAGATGAAGATGACGACGAGGACGATGACGTAATGAATGAATTTGAATGAATTCAGCCAGAAATCTTTGTTTCAAGTTTTTAATTAATAGAATTTGCAATTTGCATAAGATCAGCCCATTCATTTGCTTGTTAGAAACTCAGCTCAGCTGCACTGCGCTGCATTCATATGGTTGGTGGGGCGGTCAGGCTAGGAATCTTTTGGCTGCAAAATGCGAATTCGTTAATTTAAACCCAAAAATTAGGACGTTTTCACTCTGAACCGAAACCCGAAATCCGAAAAAGGATGCCGTGAGTTGACACTTGAAAACCCTATCCAGATTCCAGACCTCAGCCAGCAGCAGAGCAAAGGCTTTTTTTATTGATAAAGTGCAACACAAAAAACTTTATTTATTGTTGAATCTTTGCTGTGCTGTGTGTGTGTAAAACGTTAGCACTTGAAGCTAAACAACTCTAGCTCGGCTCAATTCACCATTTGTCCTCGCACCGCACTCGGCAAAGTGCCACGTGTTGGAGTCGACCTAAGAAAAACTTGTTCTCAACTCAACGTTACAAACCCACAGCACTCACACTGCACTGCACTCCAACACTGGAGTCAAATCAACTCTTGATTTTCTAACTTTAGCCTTTACCTGTTAGCCAATCCCACCGCATCAATAGAATTTGCAAACTAAACAAAATTTTCATAGTTAAATGGGCGGCAGGCGTGTGGCGTCTAATTAGTAAGCAGTCGTCGACTTTCTCCAAAGAAATCCACGAGCACGTGTCATTAGATTGAGACCCTAATAGAGAGCAACTCTCAGAAATATACAATAAACTTCAAACTTCATGCATGACCTTGCTTGAAATACATACTTTAGTAGTCGGAATGAAACCACTCATCTTAGAAAATTTCAAGCCATAATTTTAATTAATTTTTAGTAATCAAGGAAAACTTCGACTTGCTTTTTGCGCAAAACAATCGCCAGGATTTTTATGGGATGGAAGCAGTAGCAAATCTCGGCTGCCATAATTTTGTAATGCAATTGAGAATGAATTCGGTTCGGGCGGGGTTGACACCGCACCGGAACTCCGCAACTTCCACCGCCACGATATGCTTATCAAAACCGAGAAATGCCCGCCGCCCACGCACGCCTCAAAATATGTAGCATCAGCTAGATTTCAACACCCCGCTCCTTCGCTAACTCGTCTTGATATTTTTATTTACATTTCTTTCCAAGGAAGTTGACAACTTTCATTTCCGATAAAAAAAAATCCATGCCATGTCGTCCACCTGCCTACTGATACGCAGCAGTGACAGACTGACGCACTTCCGAAATGTGTCCATAAATATATAAAAAACCAAAAAAAATAAACATGCGTTAAAATGTACAATACATTTTGTTTGAATAGAATAGAATAGAATCACTCCCAAAATCAAATTTGTCTCAAGTTTTTTTTCTTGGCTTGAGACTGAAACTGATAAGACGAATCAAGTGGCTATTGTTCCAAATCACCGAGTTCATTTCTGTACTCGAATTTTGCACAAAACGACGGCTTTTTCTCTCAACAAACTCCTAAAAGGATTTCCGATTCAAAGGAAACCTGTTCAATCGTGACTTCCTGCTATGTACGTACGTAGCTTGACTCAATTCCAACACCTTTTCTGAGCAGTTTTCTCCTTGTTCCTGTTCCTTCCCAGTTGCGCTTTCTCCTTTTGTGTGTGTTTTTTTGTGTGCTAAGAGTCGCGTTGACGTCGAGTGCGTCAAAGAGTCTCGTCACGGCTAACTGAATTTGAACTACCTCATGTTTCACTTCACATATGTATTTCGTATTTTTTTTTGCATGCAAATTACAGCTCCAAGCCTCACTTGCCTATGCCAAATTCAAAAAAGAAGTGTGGAAAAATGCAACTCAATACTCCTGGCGCAAGTTCAAAGACCAATCTCTTCGTCGCCAATTTCGCTCACTAACAAACTTAGGGACTGATGTACTTCCGGCCGAGAAATTGGAACAGGTACGTGCCTACTTCACAACCTAAAATTTACCTTCAAAAATATCATCACCTTGACAAATTCATGAACGAGTCCAAGTCCAAGTATTGAACTCGATTTTTTTTCTAAATTCTCTGCCTTAGTTCACGACCATCGTCAACAACATGACCTCTACCTACAGTACGGCCAAAGTGTGTGCCTTCAATGACAGTGCAAAGTGTGACTTGGAATTGAATCCACGTAAGTCAGCCAGTCAGTCAACCAGTCGGCCTATTCATCCTACGTAGTATTCTGCACGGCATTGCATTGCAAATCACATGGAATTCATGTATTCATTTCACATCCACTTTCACTTTCCCCTGGCAAAAAAAAAGTTTTCAAGTTTTTTCCCTTGTCATACGTACGTACAATGACAATATAACACTTTAAAGAAAAATTGGGCTCCACGTGGACGTGGACGTCGTGGATCGGATCTGGTGGGACTTGTTGGGTTGGGTTGGGATATTACACTACACGTAGTTTATACTTTATATGTTAGACTTTAGCAGCTAGAGTTGCTTGAATTTTGTAGATCAAGGAGCGAGCGAGGGTAGTAGTGACGCCATTCTCCATTCATAGTCAAGAGAGACGCGTGGCCAAACTATTGGCGAGAATCTTTAAGCGCCGTACTTGGGAACACTTGACTTTGACTCAAGTGGAAATAACTACCCGCCAGCTCAGCTCAGCCCTGCCCGGCCCACCCGCCTTGATAGGACTCTCTTTCCTGGCTTCCTAGCTCCTAGCAGCACCACCAGCCTCCGTCATCCGATAACAATTAAATCGAATTTTATGGCATTGTTGCTTACCCTTAGCCAACCTATTTTTATGAGTGTTTTGCAAATTTTACCACTTTTCACTTGCCAGCACTTCGTGCCTAAGCGTCGCGTCGCGTCGAGTCGGGTCGGGTGTGTCGTTGGTTGTCAAAAATTGTCGCAATATTCCCGACCAGCCTGCCAACACTGCCAAGCCTCCGGCATCACATCAAATCACATCACATCATCTGGCTTCCTCCGACTTGCGACTTGCTCCCTGACACAATTCATTCACTCAATCATTTTTTAGAGGTGAAAAAGAGCTCCAGCAAAAAGAGTGAAAAGAACAGGAACTCAAACTCTCCTTTTTTCCTCTCTTCATCTTTTGGTTTTGGTTTTTGGGTTGACTTGGCCTGCTTGGCTTATATACTTTTTTTTGGAGTGTGATGGAATCAGGCAGCAGAGATCAATAGCCACCCACACGTTCCATTCTTTCTCACTTTTTTTTCGACTTGGCTGCTGCCGCTGCTTTCTCCTTTCTCCAAACTTTCTATATCTCAAGTCGCTTTTCACTTGATTGTTCTCTGATTTCATACATTTTTACGACTCCATTTCTTTCTTTCTTCCTTCGACGACGAGGACAACGACGAGGACGACGACGACGACTACATTCCCACTCTACACTTTCCATTGTCACAAAATCTACTGCTGTACGTAGCCAGCCACCACCTCAACCGCTAAAGGTTCATTGTAGTCTGTCCTCCACTATGACGACTTTTACCACTATTGAGAAAAATCTATTAGTTCACTCCTTTAACCCTGGCCACGCTTGTTGATTCTTTGTTAAATTTTTTTTTTGCTGCTTCTTGCCTCAAACGCTCTAACTGCCAGCCAGTCAGCAGCAGCTGCCACAATTTAAATTTTTAAGCCGTTCGAATGAATCAATGACGTCTTAGTTTTCAAGGATTTTTATTATTTTCAATTCGTTCAAAACTTCTGCAGCAGCAGGAGCAGGAGCAGAGTGACTGAGTTAAAACGGCCAATCAATTTCTTAAAGTTCAAAGTTAAGGGGACTCACTGCCCTGACTGTCTGGCTGACTCAATTATTATTCAAATTTTCTCGATCTGCACGGCAGCCTTTTCTGTCCCAACCTCAAAAACTGCTTAGAGCTGCTGATCGATCCTTCCACTAATCCGTCCTTTCTCCAATTCAAATAAACTCCAGTGTGCCTTGTTTTGATTCAATTAGGCACTGCTGCTCCTGCCTGCTTCTCCTACCCAATAGTTAGGCTACGCCACGCTACATTACATTTTCTCAAAGAGTCGGTATTCGCAAAACTCCTACTCATGAACTACTACTTTAGTAGGGTAATTCAAACCCTAGCCTTAGCCGGCCCAGCCTACATCCGAAATCAGCTAGCTCAGCTAGCTAGATGATTCAATCTCTTCTCCTTGTGGTTCGGATTCCTTTGATTAAAATGGAAATTCTTTTCTTTCCAATTGTGTAAAAATGAAGAAGGTTCTCTTTTCTTTGTACCAAAAAAAAAGCATGGCAGGGCAGCTCAGTTATCTGTTTTCCTCCAGTTTCTCATCTTTTTGAGCGGTTGCGGTGCTGGAAAGCAGAGCCGCTTTCTTTTTTCAGCTTTTCTCCCGCTTGATGCATAATGCAATGGAATGGAACCAGGAGAAAGTGAAAACTTTCTCCTGCAGAAAGGAGACTGGAGCCTTGCAGAATTTGTGCGAAAAAAATGAAGGAGTGAGTGAGTGAGTGAGTGATCTCAGCTAGCCAGCTATGTACTGCACTGCACTGCACTGCATGAGTTGGGTGCTCGAGACGATAAAGTGTTTGACGCGAATAGAATACTAATTAAATGTCATTAGCTCCTAGCTCTAAGCACCTCGACTAAGCTCAACACCCGATATTGAATCCAATCCAATTTGAATCCTATTCGGACTGTTGGAGGGTTGAGTAAACTTTCCCAGCCCACTACAGATGATGATGACACACGTCATCTAATTGTATCTGGAATTTTCCTCACGAACTCTCCATGCATATCTTCTTCGGATTAAAGGAGAGAATCTGGGTATTGACACAAGAAACAAAGCAAGCAAGCATGCCCGGGTTTTCTACCCAGCTAGCTAGGCTTCCAATTCCAAGACTTCATTCTTTGCAGGCTTCCCAAGTCCAGAACCTTTCGGACTTTGGAAAGCCTCTTACAAGAACCTAATTGATTAGCCGGGTTTTTCTGACCCGGATGTTTTCACAACTCCAGCGCTGACTGGAGACTTGAATGTGCCGTTCGGTCAGCTGACTCCAGCCAACCTGCCAGATTTCGGGTTTTGTTGACAGCTAAGAACTAGGAGCCAAAATCTATCCACGTGGGGTTGGTTTAACGGGTAGTAAAACTGGCAAAATATTCACTTGACCTATTTGATAGGAGCTTGATGGCCTTTGTCCCCCTCTGGGAACCACCATTAGTGAGATTAAATTTTCTCCCCATGCTTGCTCTGGCTGTGATCTGAGCCGATCATTTGGTTTTGTCATCTAAAAGCAATCAGGCCTGAATTCTCCACAATGGATGGCTACTTAAATAGCAGAGAAACACTAAAAGAGAATTTAATTCGTGGGCGTACGTACGTTAAATGACCGAATTTTGTGTCCTGTTCCATTTCAATTCGGGTTGAGATTTAATGGAAGGTGTTGAGGTCAAATTGACAATCCCCCTCTTTTTTATTAGTATTCTTATGTCTTGAGATTTCGACTTCGAGGTCACCCATCATTTTTCTTTCACATTCTCACAAAAATCTACAAATTTTTAGCTTTCCTTTTGCAATCCTACTAGAGGAGAGATGTCTAGCCGGTGTGCGATTGCAAATGACTGTGCCAGACTGCTCCGGTCGGACAAACTTTATTTGCACACGAGTGAGCCTAGGACGCGTAAGATCGAATGGATGACTCAAGAATAAGAATGTAGTTTGTGTGTGAAAAAGCCAAGCCAAGCAAAGCAGCCAAGTCAAAGTCACGACACAAATTTCAATCTTGGGGAGCAGAGCAGAGCAGGACAGGGCAGAGCAAGGCTAGTATTTGTCGTTGGATAATTAGAAAAGAAAAGAAGGAAATGAAATGAAGATTTAATGGAATGACAATGACAATCGCAAAAGGCTCTGCGGCAGGTCTCGTTGCGTGGGAGGAAAAAAAAACTTGTTGTGCCGACAACAGCCAGCCAGCCAGCCAGCTAGCCGCGTGCCTGCCTGCCCCTGCTTCTCAGAGGCGAACAAAAAATTTATTTGTTATTGTCTCAACTAAAATTGTAGTACCCAGACCCACGAAACGAAGGAACGAAATGGGGGAGCATTTCCAGTGATTCATTTCCCATTGTGTTCGTCCAATCGACTAGGCTAGGCTTCCTTCGTTTTTCCAATTTAATTTATTGTAAGGATTGTGTGTGCTGTAGAAATAGTACCCTGTACAAAAACTAGACGACAAATGGGTGAACTGCATAGCATACATAGCAAAGCGTCTCAAAAATTGAATGAAATTTTCTATCGAATAAATTTTGTTTAAAAAAAACCTAAGGGTTAAAATCAAAACTTTCACTTCGTGCACTTTCTCCAAAGATTTTTTTAAGATGACCCAGGGTTCTATTCCTAACTTGCATCTGAGGTACTTTCTCTGCTTTCTCCACACTTCAAGGCACGTGGGGAAAATGTAATGCCGTAGTTGACCCAAGGTTCTAACAGAACCCGCGGTCTTATTTACGCCAAGTTATTTTTTTCTAATGCGTTCTTGAAATGTGTGCAATAATGACGACGACCGACAGATTCCCACGACCCATTCTAGTGTGAAAAAAAGAACGAAACAGTTTTGTCATTCTTGTCAGAAAACATTGTTGTAATCCCTTTCCTTTTCGAGAGTTAGGCAGCTCAGCGCAGCGCTCTGAGACAAAATCCATCAAATGTGATGGAGTCGTGCTGTAGTTTTTTTTTGTGAACAAGAGAAGTATGCACGTATGTAGTACGAAATAAAATCCTCTTCATATTTTTTTGTCTTGGGATTGTTTAGATTTGAAGAACATTTTGGCCAAAAGTCGAGATTACGATGAACTGGAGCATGTTTGGCTCAGCTGGCGTGATGCATCAGGCAAGAAAATGCACTCAGACTACGCTCAGTACGTTCAGCTTATCAATGAAGCAGCAAGACTTAACAGTAAGTACAACAAAACCTTAGCACTCTGGCTTCCTAGCTAAGCCTTTACAAAAAATTGCATTCCGCATTCCAAAAATTTTGAAACCCTTTTGTGAGCACATGCATACGTTCATGTACGCGTGGGCGGTCAAAATTTTTTAAGTCATTTTAATTTTTGAACAATTCCATTCAGATTTTTCAAACGCCGTCGAAGCTTGGCTCCACCCCTACGAATCTGCCGAATTTCGAAATGACGTGTATAAACTATGGGATCAAGTTGAACCGCTGTACCAACAACTCCATGCCTACGTCCGACACAGACTTCGTGTAAAATATGGCGACTCTAGAATAAAAAAATCAGGACCGATTCCAGCTCACATTTTGGGTGACATGTGGGCCCAACATTGGTCTGATATCTCGGACCTCACGACGCCTTATCCAGACAAACCAAGCGTGGATGTGACTAAGAACATGCAAGCCCAAGTGCGAACTTTGATATTAATTTAATTTAATAATTTTTTAATTTTTTTTAAAAAATTCCAAAAAAACCTCAATTAATTCTAACAAGGCTAATAATTAACTCTACTACTTTCTCTTATGTTTCAGAATTACACGGTCAAGAAAATGTTTGAGGCTTCCGAGAAATTCTTCACTTCTGTGAACCTGACTGGAATGCCGCCAGAGTTTTGGTCAGGGTCTATCATTGAGAAACCAAAGGACCGCAATATCGTTTGTCATGCATCCGCTTGGGACTTTTGCAATGGAGTGGATTTCCGGTAAAAAAAAATTGTTTTTTTTCATCTCCACAGCTCTAGACAACTGGACGACAATTAATTAATCAATCTCTTGTGTACTCACTCGCACTGTCCGAGAGCGTGTGATTTGTGTCACTCCGTAGAAATCTTACTTGACATGGTCGACCCCACCCCCACTCGACTGCCCCCCTCCCGCTACTTCTTCACATTGCGGGGGGGGGGAGGCAGAAGACGTACTCGTACATATATATGGCGGCTTAACCCACATTATGTTTTGTTTGCTGCGTGCCTATTGTATTGTGCTTGATCCTGAGGTTGGTGCTTAACGTGCTTGCTTAACGTCACCGTCATCGTTCCTCGTGGTCATACATTTTCTTGGAAAACGGTGAAAGTCCGTAAAGTCCGTGCATTGCATGGACTGGATTTTGTGAAAATTTCCCCAAGCAAGCAAAGAAAAAGGAGAAAATAGAACTTAGGGCTCTAAAGAATGAAAATTTATTGTCATGAGAATAATAGAATCCGAGTGAGCACATGGTGAATCGTGACTGCTGTGCTGGCGGCGGTTTACGTGAATGTTTATTGGTTGAGCAACAATAGAATGACAGCCATGAGTCGGTCAGAGTCTATAAACTACTGCACCAGATCAACTATAAATGTTATTTATAGGAGACTTAGCTACAAAAAAATCTGCGACGACGACGACCACGATTCAGTTGAACCCTGACAATAGTCTTCTACTATTGTGTACTTTTGCAAAATATTTGGACAGGAGAGGACACACCCTGTACTTTCTTGCTCAGGCAGGCTGGACCAACCGACAACCAGCTCTGTAATTAATTATTGTTAAAATTTAGTTAGCCAATTTTGTTTTGTTTTGTATTGCATTGTATTGTTTTGCTTGGCTCTTTGGGATGGGACGAAGCAGTTTTATACGTCAGTTAGCAGCAATGTGAAAAATAGTGCACGTAGTATCAGCAAAAAAAAGCAAGGCGAATGAGAGAAGGAAATGTCTTTTCGATATTTTTCCAGAGACGACGACCAACGACGACTTAGTTCATTTGGTCGTCGTCGTCGTGGTCGTCGTCTTCTTTTTCCTTGACAGGTAATTGAGTTTTTCACTCAGTCGGAAGAAAGAGAAAATCTTCCAACCGGCCCACCACCACCACCTTTCTTTCCAAATTGTGAGCAATTTCCTTGAAAAATGTCACTTTGCGGTCGGTCTCTGGGTTTACTGCACACTCCTCCACTATTATTTCAAAGGGAAAGTTCAGGTCGATCGCTTGCTGCTTTGGTTCGGATTTCTTGGAAAATTATGACCTGTCTGACTCTTCTTCTGCTAACTGAAACGTGTGTACATTTCGGTACAAAACGGTGCAGCGATTGACCTTGAAGTTGAAGGGTTGAAGGTAGCAAAAGGTCGGTTAAGGCCAAGTTCAAGTTCATTTTTGTTGTTACTGGCGTTTTGGGCGGGTTTACACTCCTAGAAAATGAGTCAAGAGTCGCGATGAATGTCAAGAATTCAGAGTCAAGAACCGGACGACGGTGTTTCGTAAAAATGCATCTGGTTCGAAGGACCACTTTTTGGTCATGCCATGACGGGTCATAAGGTCAAAAGGGACGGGACGGGACGGTGACAGGAGTCCTTGTCTCGTGTAAGATTGATGATGGATGACGACGACGACTGTCTTGGCTTGGCATGGCAAGGGATAGTAGTAGTTTTTTTTAGACAGAGCGAAACAGAGAGGGTTGGTTGGAGATGGATGGATGGAAACATGATTTCCGTTTTTTATATACTTTCACTCCTCTCCTTTCTCCACTTTCACCTTTCCGCTCTCCCAATCTGAGCCAACAATCTCCTTCTCCTCTGTCTTTCTTTTTCCATTTTCGTTTAACTCAGCAGCTCAGCTGAGTCACCAAGGCTCAGCTTTTCACTACGTACTCCAACAACTCCAACTCAAGTCGAGTGGTTGACGCTTGGAATTCCACTTTACCACGTTTTTTTTTCCTTGAAGAGAAGAAAGAACGAACAACGTGTTCTGCATTCTTTCTCGACATTTCTTGGTTTGAGATTCCTGTAGATTTTGTCAATGTGAAATCCTCAAGATTTTCTCTACGTGAGAGAGGAACCTTGCCTTGAAACGTTGAAATTTGCAATTTTGACAAACACCCGCTTTTCTTAATACCCGTGGATCCTGACTGACTGACTGACACGTTCTATCGGTATGCTATGCTTATGAGTTTTTGACTTCATTTTTGCAGAATTAAGCAGTGCACTGACGTTGCGATGAGTGATTTGGTCGTTGTCCACCACGAGATGGGACATATTGAGTACTTTATCCAGTACAAAGATCAGCCGATTGCTTTTCGGGAGGGAGCAAATCCAGGTGACAAATTCGACAAAATATTAATTGCAAGTCAAATGTGAGAGAAGAGGTCACAACATCACGCATATTGTCATTTTACCATTTCTACCGTAAATTATTCGAACACCAGCGTTTGGCTTATGAATTGTATTTCCGGCATGTAAAACTCCCACCTCCGTCCATCTGGCTTCTAATTAGAAAGAAAGTTTCGCTTTTTTACTTTCTGCTTTCGTCCTAACATAATTAGGCAGGCAGCCAGGCCTCGTGTATTCTAATTATGATCAAAGAGAGAAAGGCTCTAATTTCTTCTAGGGCTTCCTTTTTCCAAGCTAACAATACAATTAGGAAGGACAATGACTCCACGTTTCTGTTTTCTACACAAAAGCTTTATTTAAATGTGTAGTTCTTTGAGGACACATTAATTAGCCCGTTAATTAAAAACAACAACTCTTTATGTATAAAAATATTTATAGACAATGGGGGTTCTCACTTGAGATCTCGACACCATTCAATGCAAGATAGCTACATTGCAGCGGAAAATTTCATCTGTCGTAGCTAGCCTAAATTTCATCTTCGACATACATGTAATCCCCATAGCATAGGCTAATTAATAATTTGTTAATTTTACTTTAAATTAAATAATATATTAATTTTTCTCTAACTGGGCTTAATTTATTTACTTAGGATTCCATGAGGCTGTGGGTGACTTACTAGCGCTCTCCGTCGCAACTCCAAAGCATTTGAAAGAAATCGGTCTCTTGACTGACTTTGTGGATGATGATGCGTTCAATATTAATTATCTATTCTCACAAGTTGCGGACAAGGTGAGTTCGTCAAAATCAAACATAATTAAAAGAGTGTCACCTCACGTCTATCTATTTTCCTTACTTTCTCACAAATGTTGTTCTGTTCATTTCTGAAAAAAATCTAGATTGCCTTCATTCCATCCGCTCTAGTGATTGGTGAGAGACTTAGCAAATTACAAAGTTGCAATTTATTAATGAGCTTAAATGAGTTAATGAACCATTGTAACAAATCCAATTTTTTTTAATGAATTTTGTTTCTTCTTCTGCTAAAAAGATCAATGGAGATGGGACGTGTTTGAAGGAAACGTCAAACCGTCGGAATACAACTGTCACTGGTGGAAGCTCAAGTAAGTAGTAATCTTGATGATGACACAACATTTTTTGGACACTTTTTATGTGACTCGCTCTACACCACCCACCCACGCAGCCTTTCCGTTCCTTTACTTCCTTTCATCCTCTTAATTAAGGGCCGTCGTAATGAACACTACACTAAACGACGAGGACCGACGCCGCCTCAAAAAGCTAATCTCAAAGTTTTGAGTAGGAAATGAAATATGAGCCGAACAAAGGACTAAAAATTACTAAGCAAAGCGCTTCCAAAGGCTAGGCTAGGTAGGCTTTTTCATAATAGACTCCAAAATCAGACGGTAAATGCACTGTAAACTCTCAAGTTCATCAGAGATGAAGAGAGAAAGTGGTGAAAGTTGGCGGTATTCTGCATACATTGGAGAGATGAGATGTTTTTAGAGTG
>JAQGCM010001978.1:0-12756 GCA_034699705.1 Hymenaphorura dentifera
CAAGATGTTAGATGAAAAAAACTTTGCGTGGTTTAATATTATATTGGATAGGAAAAGTCGTTAAAGTAGAGTCTAAATTTTTCTCTCGAAGACCAAAACTTCTATTTATAAAAATTAACTTGGGATGAACGTGTGTAAAGTCTATGTTGTTCCTGTTTATTTGTACTAATTGCAATCCTAGTTCTTTGTAATACCTTTCCAAATGTGTAACTACAGTACGTCTGATTGTTGTTCTAAAAAGATTGACCCAACGCATACACCCTTATCTTATCTAGCAAGTGTGACTAAGATATTAACACGAAGCTGGGTTGCTCCAGCTCCAGCCTTAGTCTCAATTTATGGCCTTTCCTGGCTTACGTACTTTGCAAATAAATTCGCGAACTGTACACAGTATACTATTGTAGTGGTACCCATGACTTATTTGCACGGTCTAGTTAGGGAAAAAAGGTAGGAAGAGCAAGTGCGTGGGGAGGAATCGGAAAACTCTAACTTTCGACTAAGGCAACATATTGATTTAATTTTGCCAATTCTCTACTTCATGTAACCAAAACCGAGTAGCGTTTGACACGGAAGAAGCAGAAATTCGGTTTAGTTTATCTGTTTTCATTATATTAAGCCAGGGACGGACTCCAACTCTGCGTTTATGGTAGCGACAGAGCTTAGAAAAATATTTGTCTTTGACTCTTGTCTGGATGATGAATCTATGAAACCGGGGCTGGGCTGCTCTGAGTGCTGATGACAATTGTGTTAAATGACAAGAAACAGAGATGATAAATTGAAAAAGAGAAGGAGCTAGGCGAAACTTGTCTCAAACTCGAAACCAATGCTTCCAATGAGAATGAGACATTCCCAACAATCCAATCGTTTCCCTTGAGGACTAACGAGATTGAAACAATTTGTGCGGAATGGAATCGAGTCAACGTTATCTCTTCCTGAGAAAAGCGAAGAAAACACCGAATTCCAATTCCTTCAATTTGCTCAGTCTGCGTTGCAGTTGCAGCCGAATACCCCTTCGCATTCCTTCCTCTCAGATAACTCAGATTCCCCGGAATGAACTCTGTTGATTTTGTACAGGAAATGTGTATTGTGACAGTCTAAGTAAATAAATCAATACAGTTCATCCTCTCAATTGTTTTCAAAGTCATTAGAAGATGTGTCGTCGTAGACGTCCACAAGACTCCGACTCATTTGTGGAGTGTTTTCGCGAAGCTAAATCTTTAGAAAATTGGTTTTCCCGACAAACAAAAATTGAGCCCCATTTACTAGTCATTCAGGATCTAGCTCCAGGACAAAAGCAAATTGAGTGCTGACGATAAGTAGGAAAGGCAAAGTGTGAAGTGTAGTAATTAATTACAAGGGACTTTCACTGTAATTTGATTTTTTTTTGCTTTTATAGTACGTGGAATACTACATCGATCGCGGAGTGCTTGGAGTCACAAAAGAAGTTACGCACACAATTCTTGAGTACAGAGGCGCTCCAATTCTACCGCACACAAGATCCAAATGGGACTCCGCCCAAACTCTAGTCGTTTCCACGATGCCACCCACACTACTCGGCGTCTGTCGCCTCATGCAAATCTACTATCTTTTGAAAGTAAACAGAATTAAAGTAGCTTCAAATAATATTTTTGAAATGTGTTTGCTCAAAAATTCCCCTCAAGAACCTTATTTTAAGCACTCACAGAATATATTAGTCTTTGTGAGGGGTCAAAAGCTCCGGGTATATGAACCAATTCTCTCTACAAATCAAAAAAAATGGGAGTCTAATAAAAATGGGAATGGTTGGTAACTGCGATCAGATTGAATAATTTAGGGGAAATTTAAAATTCTCTAAAGAAAACTAAGCCCAAAGGTTGTTGGGAGACGTGAAAAGTCAATCCTGTTTTACTTGAGCTCAGCGTTTGTAAGAAAAAAAAGCCAGAAAGTAAACTTAATATTTATTCCATGCATCGCATCCTTCTTTCCATTTCCTTCCTTTTACTTTTACTTCATCTTTCCTGCACGTGGATTGAGTGTAAAATAGATTGAACTGAACGTGGTTTGAGTTTGGGCAAGGAACGTTGGAAGGCTCGGTTGGAGCCCTGGCTGGAAGTAGAAAACCCGGTTCCAGAAATTTCACCTAGCTAAAGGTGAAAGCGCACTTTCTCCAGCCAAAGAAACGGAGAAAACGTAATAATGTAAACAGCTTCCTTTAAGGAAAACGGCGGTGGAGCGGAACTTACGGATAAAACTCTCAAGTCAAAAGTGCCTGCGGCAAATCGATTTTTGTATGTTCATACTACTTAGATTTGCAAAGTTCAAAAGTCTTATTTCTGGGCTTAATATTAAGAAGATTATTTGATGTTTGAGTACTCGGAAAATTTAATCGAACAGGAGGAAAGCAAGACGTCCGTCCACACAGGCGTTATTTGGGTTTTATCTGTCTTCGATAGTTTTACATATTAAAGAGGGTTTGGGCAGACACCCACTTATTTTCAGGTTTTAAGTAGAAGGCTAAACTCATTTTCTTATGTAATTTTGGCCTACTTTGGTAGTCTAGCTTCCCCGACAGTCAGCTAGCCGAGGATTTTATGACTTTCTAGTCTCAGTTATGAGACCTGAATTTTATAGCTGTGGTTCATTGATGTTGCCTGGTTGCTTAACATAAATTTAGCAGTGTGCTGCTAAAGGATTTTGAGAAGGTTTTCCGAGCTTATTCAACGAATTTCTCACAATTACACCCATTGATATACTACAAGCAAATACAAAACCAAGCCTAAAATGCAATTTATTGCGTTCCGGATAAACTAATGTGATTGCTGTTTCTGAACTAGTTATTGATTTCTTTTGAACGGATTTTACAGGTTAACGTTGAGTTGGAGAAGTCTGGTGAGGATTTGCATATGCATTTTCCCATTACAATCGCGACGGTACCATTTCGAATTCCTAACTCGACACAGCAACCCACAATATATTACGGTAATATTTGGGCTTCTAATTGATCAGAATATGCACATGGTGATCGTGAAATGTGTGCTACCAGAGTAAACTATTGTACCCCACAAATTGCACGATTAAACCACTACTAAAATACGGATTCTATTCGTAAAACTTGATAAATTTTGAATTTGTTGTTTTATGCGGTAATGTGACCCAAATTTGCAGATGTGGCTTCGGACCACGTCGAGGGTGGAATGTACATTGGACCTGAATTCCAGCTGGGCCAAGTATATGACGGCACGACGGCAGACACGAGTGAATCCGTCGTTCTTTACAGGCCAGTTTACATTTGCGTCCAGCAACCTCAACCACCAAACCGAGTTTTGACCAGTATGTCAAGCGTGGAAACCAAATCGCCAAGTTCCTCTCGAGCTACGAATGACACTCCAACTTCAACAAGCAGAACCAAAATTCAATCTGTTCAACCTCCCTCAGGTGCTAACACAGCCGTTGCCAAAGAGAGCAGTTCAAATAGTGCCAAAAATTCCGTAACCACTGCCAAAACCCCGGGCAGTGCAATCAGCAAACCCTCCATAGTTATAAATTCTGATGAGTCCGGGCAAACAGGGGCAATTACAATTCCTGTGCTGAATCCCATTCCCGAGTTTTCAGCAGCAGCAAAGAAATCTGAACATGCACCTGCGAAGTCTAAAAAGTCGGGCCTTCCAGGGAAGGCTGTCAAAGTCCTTCTACTCAACAATGAGAAAACGGATCCGGCTGTGTAAGCTTTGACATTGTTGAAATGCCAATGTGCCTTTTAAGTTGACGAACACAGCTCTCGTAAGTGTCGTGTTACTTGGATTAGGATTGCCAAATATTTCCACAATGTGTTACGATTATTAAATATAATGGTTTGATGCTAGTCAAATTTTCTATATTGGCTTAGGTGGACCAATTTGAAATTATTAATTTTTAAGCTTACTGCGTTTTGGCAAACAAATTGATTAGTCCCAGTCAAATTGTTTGATGTTTTTGTTTCAATGTTATTCGTCCAGATTTGTGACTATTGTGACTTTGAAACCAATGCGTAATAATAAACTCATGAACTAAAATGTATTGTTGAAACATTGGTTTGAAAGTTGAAAGCGAAGTTGTGCTGAGAAATTCTAACCAGGCAAACATGTTATTAGTTGCCAGAATTGTGAATGTGTGTTTTGCCAAAATTATGTTAAATGTGAAAACATCGAGTCATCTCAGGATTAAATTATTCATTCTTACGAGATGCAAAGATTAGAATGACGTTAAATTGGTGAACTCATATCAAGCTGATTGATTATATCTACAACTCTAATTTTAAGCTTGAAATGTGCTGAGTTCTTGGTTGTTGAGTTTGATTGTTGTAATAAGCTATATAGGTAATTGATTGTAAGCAATGCAAATGAAAGGAACTTTCTCCGAGCTCACCGTCAATATCGTTTTTACGTTTGAAAATTAAACTTTTGGTTAGTAAAGCAACATTCGTGCGTTATTTTTTTTTAATTAATTTAGCCAGCTCTAATACGATAGGCCGAGTAATTGGGTACTGAATTGGTTTCAAGCAAAGCAAAGCTTTTATACCAAATATATTGATAAATTATACAAGATTTCAAAAGTTTGGCGATCGATATTACTACCTAGAAAATGGTGCTGATTAAGCGGAGTGTGAGCACGGGAAGTAGGAACTGATAGAACTTAAATAAGATCCTCTTTGAACGGAACACTAATGAATGAAAAGATTTAAGCTCGTCAAAACTCGCAAAACATTCAACGGACTCTTTTGTTAAACTTGAGTGAAAGTTGGCGGAAATAATGCTCAAAAACTGTGAAGTGAAGACGGGAGCTGATGTTGACAGAAATTCATCCGACCAGAATTTACATTCTCTTTTTTGTGACAGGAGGGAAGGGAAGAAAGTCCAACACGGTGCTCGAGTTTGAGACGACTTGGCAAGTTGAGAATTCGAAAAGTTTTTCGCATTTCAGCACAAATGAATGGCTAGATGTTCAAAGCTGTTACCGTAAACCGTAACGGAAAGCCCAAGCCTGTACCCTTGGGATTCCAATTCTGTAATTTGCAAAGAGACCCGAGAGTTTATAATCAATTCATCATTCACCTGGTAATTTGTTTCTCAGGAGTCTCAACTTAAATAAAAAACGCCACCAGAATTCGAGATTTACAGAATGTAAAGCTGTAGCACAGGATTTAGCTAGGAATTTCACAGCATCTCGGCTTTGTAAATATTGCACATTTTACTTCCTTTTTTCTTAAGAGAATTTGGAATTTTAAACTAATGCACAGGAAATGTACAGAAAAAACTTTTGGCACATTCACCCTTTGGGTTTTCCTCATTAGTAGAATAGTAGGGCATATAAATACGCAATGGATCTCACTCCATCATTGCCAAATGCAACTAAATTTCTGCGTTGGTCTCCGTAATGATACCTTGTTGTCTAATGATCTACAGAAAAGTTGAATATTTTTTCAAGCTCAGGAGAATATTAATGCGATGATTAACAAGTTATCTGCCAACACTTTTCATTACGACAAGAAAACTAGTAAAACAAACCAAGCAAAATTTTTAACATTAGGATGAGCATTCAGTCTGAAATGACGAGCGGAAGTTCTAGAAACTCGACACAAGAATAGTTTGAACAAATTCTTTGTTGCAAATATTGACAATTTTGCAAGTTCAGGATTTCAGCTCACGGAGAGCAAATAGTTCTTACATTTTGTTAAAATTAAAAGTGGTATTTCAAAATATTTTTGAAGACTTTTGTTTCGAGGAATCACTGCACGTAGCCAAACAAGCATCACGAGAATTGAGTTTGAACAAATTTCACGGTTTATTCCAGGGAGAGATCCTAAAACAGAAGAGAAAGTGTTTTGCTAGAGTACAAAATATGGAACTGGGAGTTGGGGAAGATTGAAAAAAATCGATAAATTCGCCGCATTTACTCTTCTTGTCCAATTCTGGGCTCCAGAGCTGCTGCTCTAGTCGGAGCTTAAGTAACAGGACTGGAAGCCTGGAACTCCGTGGAACTACTTCCAGATCCTGCCTGCTCAGCCCATCCGATCCCGCATTGTACGCAGTGTGTACTTTGGGATGACTACATACATCTGCATGAGCTTACCACACCGATCTTAATGGAGTTGCGTAATATTTAACATAATAATAAATGAAATCAAACGAAATTTATCAAAGAAAATCTGAAAATGTGCAAACAATATTTTATTTGCTGTGCTAAGTATTGATATGTTGCGTCACCAAACCAAATGCCTGTTCTGAGTACGACAGTCAGAGGACTGAAAGAGTAGCAGGTAGGTAACATCATTTCGTGTCGCGGACAAAATCTGTAACCATAGCTTGTAGTGTCAACCCAGAAATCCTGCAATGACATTCAGGACGACGAAGATGAAAAAAAAAGTTTATGAAGTGAGGATTGGAAAGGAGAAAAGAAAACATTGCAAAGTCTCATTCACTTTCACTCCCCAATCTTGTTTTTATTGTTTTGTCTCCTTTCTTCAGCCCTCGTAAAGGCCAAGAGAAAATGAGTTTAGTACATCAGTTACACTGTCGCGGGTTGGAGTTTAAGATGTCTTTCTTTACTACTTTCCCCACTATCGGTTTCATTAGGATTAGGGTTTCTTATTGTTTCACAAACCAACGCTTCCGGGAAAAGAATCACACTTTGGGCTCGGACCTTGATTAAGGAGAAGAAGCATTAGGACTTGAGAATAGTGGGAATGCAATTAATTTTAACCAGCTCAGCAACAATATTCAATGAATTATGAATTGGACTTATTGCGCTGGAAAAGTTTGGATTACCAGATATTGCTAGAAAATAGTTTTACGTCAGTACCATTAGTGAAAGATAAAAACACTGATTTGATCAAGTGGGAGCTAGGATAATGAATGATTAAATCCAAACATTCGTTTTAGTTTGAATTTCTAGAATATAATAAGCTTTCCGCTCCTAGTCCTAGTTTCGTACACTATAACTTTTCCAAGTAGAGTGTCCTCCAACTTGAAGCCAGCACGTAAACAAGTTCTTAATTCGTGAAGTAAGATACACTGAATTTGTAGAATTCGATGCTAACATACAATGTGTCTTGTAGTGGAGAAAGTTCAAGTGAAATCGATGGCGGACTATGAAAGGTTCAGTCCTCGTTCAGTTCAGTCTAGCCAAGGTTGAGCTGACTTTCTCCTCTAATTAAATTTCAGAGTAACGCTCCTATCCGTCTCAATTCACTTCAACTCAATTGTAATGCTTGCGTACAGCAGCTTCATCCGAATTTTCGGAATCTTCCATCGGGTTTCTTGTTCTTCGCACTTCATCTAAGTTTGCCCTGCCTTGCCCTTGGCCCATGCATTGGTTTGGATTACAATCGACAGTTCAGCACACGCCAAAAGAGCAAAAAAGATGAAACTCTATTTGCTTAGAAGTGCTAGTAGTTCCTTCACAAGAGAAACTCTCCCCACTCGATTTTGCTCTTAGGACTCACGAGGAAAACTCAATTTGCTAAAGTCTTCTTCAAATCTGCAGAGAAAATAATTGCGTAGCAATTGCTACTCAGAGTTCATACATTTCTCAACTTGGATGAACTTAATTCAACACTTTGGTGCAACTTTCATTTCGAAATTTAGCATCGGGCTTATGGATTAGTTTAAAGAATATACAATCGATTTTTTATTCTTGCCAACAAAATTGGCCAGAGTCCAATGTGAACCGGTGTGTAATGGCTCCCTTAAAGTTCAAGTAGATATTTCCTGCAGGTCGAATTTATGTGGTCTTTGGAGACGTGAAGAGAGTAATTCTGTAAATTCAGCAGTTCCTATTTCAAATTACCGATCCCAGCATTCTTTGTTACAATGCAGTTCAGCTTGGCCATACTTGTGTGTACTCGATATTAAAAAAAATATAATGTTGTAAGAGTATTTGGATCTGGTTAAATGTTGGCTTAAGTGAAAATTGAGGAATACCTTGATTTTAACTCGGTTGATTCCAAGTGTACTTAAATTTTCTTAGACGTCCAATCTGACGACCAATCAGACGACCAATCTGACTACCAGTCACAGCTTCAATTTATCTCCTTCTTGATTGACGATAGTTTGCTTCACGTTTTGAGCCCGTTCAAACTCAAACTCGAAGCGATTTGGAAAGATATGAAGTTTTCTGGCATGGAGAGACAAACAATAACTAAAAACGTTGCTCTGGTCAAAATCAAGATAAAGTTTCGTTCAGCTGTGCCATTTTCTAATTTCCAATTTGGATCTCAGTTTTTCATTCGCTTCGTTCTACTGGTTTGGCTTCTGCGGTTGCTTTGGTTCTTTCATCTATCAAAACGTCAGCAAAGGTTGACCAATGTGAGTGAAAGTGAAAGCCTTTCTCTCTTCCCTCGACATAATGCTCTTCCCTAATCCTCCTTCCTTTAATAATTCACCACATTCATTCATCAGCCTTCTCAGCCAGCATCTGTCTCGCACGCAAATCTCGGCTGACTTTTGTAAATAAATAATCATAATCCAAACTCAAGGGAGGACAGAAAGGAACCTATAAAAAAGCAATCTCATAATTTATTTAATATCTGCCCACAGTTTCCAAACATATTCTCAAAGCCAGACATCTGTCAGCTTGTCGAACTTCTTTCCTTTAATTTGCAAAGTGAAAGTCTTCTCCAAGAATACATCAAGCCAAACAGAGATAAAGTAGATAGAGTACAGAATTTCAGCGATGAGTGGTCTGGTTTTACAGATTTTTATTTTCAATAGTATTTTGAACGAAAACCAATTCCATGAATTTGCTCAAAGCAGAACGAATCATGTTTGCAGAATTTCCTTATCACAGGTTAGACTAAAATAATACAATGAATACTTCGTTAATGTTCAAAGCAAAATTCAGGTCATCATTTGCCTTACTTCCTTTGAATGGTGCAGTTTGAACAAAGATTGAAGGAATCAAACCGAGTTGAGTGAAGATGACTGATTAAAGCTTATCATACACATGCACAAAGCCCATTCCATCACCACTCACTTTGTTAATCTACTCAATTGTTGGCAACGCATTCAGTTCTACCAAAAATCATCAATTCAATCGAAAAATGCAATGGGTGGTGCCGTCAAGCAATATCCAAATTCAAGTCTGGTTACAAAGGGTTATGCGCTAGCTTTTAACTGTGTTTCCGTTAAAGTGTGTTCGAGTAAACTGTTCGTACAGCTATTTCCAGATCTATTATGGGAAAATTCTTCCCGACAATTCTCCACTATAATTCTCTTCTCCAACAATAAATCGAATTTTAATATTTCAATATTTTCCCCAGATCCAGAATGTACATTTCAAAAGGTCAGGTCCCATTAGAGTAAACTTGCTTGCACTTCGTCCTGCCAAGCCATTTTTCAAAAGTAATTTTTACAACAAAATTTAATTTATAATTAAATTGATTTGGCCAACTGCTGTGCCAAATAAACACGCTATTACTATTACAACAAAATTGAACTCGAAATTCGTTTTGAATATGCTCTTTACAGAATTCTAGGTTCTCCGATTACGCACAGGCAGTTATTTTTTGCAATTATTATGGCTTATTTTATTAGACACAATAATTTCAATTCATGCGTGGCATTTACGCCTGCAACATTAACTTTGGAAGGCAGCAGCTTTTCTGTACTCCTTCACCAATTATCGCGGGGGAATGATAGTAGGGTAGAATTGTCACGTTATGGATTATTCCCACAAATATTTCGACAAAATAGAACGTACAAAGTTCGAGCGAAGTTAAACCTCCGACTCTTGAGATACCTTGCAGTGCAGTGGAAATGGATTTGTTAGCCGTTAACTTTCTCTACCTGCATAATAAGTGCAGAAACCACAGGAGTCTAAACGGGTCAGAAGTAGGAATAGAAAGTAATTTTAGACAAAACTGATAGTTATGTCTAGATGTCTTTTCAAACTTCTCTTTAAAGGGAAGCGAGACGCATTTCAAACAGGCAATTCGAAACCTGTTAACTTGGTTTCCTGGCATGTCCGCTTTTCACAAAGCGGAAGACAAGATCAACGATGCGTTTAGGAACTTATCTCGCAATTCAACTTAATTGGATTCTTTGGTTACCTTAATTGAGAGTATCAATTTTGCATCGCACAAGTTATGCGGAATGCACTATTGTGTTGCGCTTTCACTATCTTAAATATCATGGAATGAAACCACAACTTCTTGACATCATATAATTTCACAAATTGAATATCAATATCAGTGTAAGATTTCTATTCATTATTGACATCTATTAATACAATTTCAAATTTTATTACCAATTTTTTCGTAACCGTTTTAAAACGTGGGCATAAATAATAAATTAGGAAAAGCTATTATTTTCTGAATTTGATCCATTTTCAAGTTTGCGCATTTTATTTTTCTTTGCATTAAACTCAATTTTAACAGTGTGATCAGTTTACAAGAAACTTCCACTTATCTTGAATTCTTTTAAGATAAAAGTAATATTGAAATGGAAGTAAACATTTTTAAGCGTATCTAGTAGTCGTAATCGTGGTGATGGTGGCCATGATCGTGGTGATGATGAAAATCATTGTAATGGTCGTGGTAGCGGAAATTATTACCGTAGTAGGTCGGATAAATGAATCGGCCAATGTCCAAAAAATCTCTTTTTTGACGTTGCAATTCCAATCCACCTTCCTCAACGTTGACATTCGCCCGGGTTGGATTCCCTGGCTGAACGAAATTATTCGCTGCAACAATGGTACAGGCCGCGCCCAAAATAATGACAAGAGTAAACTGAAAATCAATTACAAATTATAATGAAGTTATGCTAGAATTTATGTGCTGCACTTTAGGTATTTTTTACTTACGGATAACTCCATTTTTTCCTCAAGGAAAAATCCGAAATGCCTAATTCTTAATTTCTGTAATCTGTTTAAGTTGGTACAATTAGACGAGGTGGGTTATTTCCTTGCGTCTTTCAAACAATAAGAAAGTGATTCAGATTGGGGTTTAGTTTTATAGGTGCAAATTTTATTGCACTTTTTCTGAACAAAACTCTATGTTCCTCTTAGCACGTTAATAGAAATTTAAGCAATCAAATAATAGACATTTTCATAGCGTAACGACTTTCCTCTCTTTGCCTTGTTTTTAATTGCCTATAAAATGAATTGCTCACCTCGGAATATCTTACAGGTATTTCAGGTCTTCCAATTCAGAGGACTAAATCAAATGAGCCTATTCAAATGCCTTAATTAAATTGCAATTTTGCATTAAAATGGATGCTTAGTAAGGTGCATGTTCAATCTTGACGGCTTCTCGGTTAAATGTGACAATTAGACCATCCAGTCCAACATGGACTGCCAATATAACGTCTAAGAAAAACTACTAACGATAAGATGATTTTTTTTCTAGCTAGAATTTGCGATTTACCATGTGGAAACGTAAGCTTTAACTGGCCATTTGAGTCAACCAAAGTGTATTCGTACGTTACGTATACGGGTAACTCTTAATTTTATCAATTCAAATAAAGGTTTTCAATTCAAAGGAAGGTTAAGTACTTCTTAAATGTCTTAGGCTGTAAAACAAGCCATAAACCGTAGAGACGACAAAAAAATGAAAGCCGTTGCCGAAAGCAAATGTCGGAAACAATAATTTTCTCAAGAAATGCTTTAGATTGATTGATGATCACGGTCACATATGGTTTAATGTAAGTGCATTTCCCACTCTCGTCACTTGAAGTGGTTACGTAATGAATAAAAACAAGTCAACAAATGTGACTAACTATAAATCAAACGAGATGAAGCCAGAAACTATTATTAGTTGCATCTTAAAGCCAAATTAGGCACGTGTAACAAAAACACTTTTTTGCAAGAATCAAACTCTTTGACTCATTCAAAGCCATGACGTCTTTTGGAATTGGAGGCTCTACTCCTCTAACGTGAGTGATACGGATGTTGATGCAACAAAAAAATTAATTCGTCAAATAAAGTATTGCTCGATTTTGTTAATCATCTAAGTTTATTTTTTCTAGCAATAATAATCAAATCATATTTATGTACTTCAAAGGCACTACTCTTGCTAAGTATCCTGGAGTTGGATATTCCTTGATGTATAGCTGCAAAAATTGGCATGAAACTCTCATCTCATGATCCTTCGATTTCAATGCATCAAATGCCTCTTGTAGAAGAGGCATTAGTTTGGCAACAATTAAAAATTTTGGACTATGTCAGTTCAAGGTCACGGATGGTTTCTTTTCGCATCATGTTGAACGACTAGAGAAGGCGTGTAAGCTTCTTCCTCTGGAGTATAGACTACTAAAAAAAAACCTGTAGATTTAGAATAAAATGATCAAATGATCATTACAGAGCATGCACGAAACGGAGGACAAATGGAGCGAATGTGAGGGTTCAAATGTGAGCTTGTGATTAGTGTGATGTGTGATGTCTTATTTGTTGAGCTGTGCAAGACCGGAATGAAATGTGTCAAATGACCATTGAAATTTGAGGTCAAATGTAATGGTCAACAAGCTGTGGTCTATTTTCGACTAAATGACCTCGCAAAAGCTGCAACACTGCTGTGTATTGCAGCAGTGCCTTGCTGTGAAGCAATACCTAATGCCAATGTAGGAAATAATATTCTGTTTAATTGACGAAAATCTAAACGTGTAATGATGTCGAGTGCCGGAAACCAGAATAATCGAAAAGAAAGAAAGAAAGAAATCGGAAAGACACATTTGCTCACATGCAACGAAATATGGCAAAAAACAAACGGTCGGTCGGTAAAATGGGTAGAAAACTGTATGAGGAGAT
>JAQGCM010001979.1:0-12744 GCA_034699705.1 Hymenaphorura dentifera
GAATGAGATTGACGGGCTGGAAGCTAAGATTTCAGGAATGCCAGAGAATCTTGCAAATGTTTTGTCTTTCTTTCTGTTCGAATGGCACGAAGTTTTCGCGAAAGATTTTTCTAGCGTCCCTTGAGCCTCTTTCGTGTTTAGCTATTGCAAACTAAATTGCAAAGTTAACAACCTGCAAATTATGTTCCATTCGTTGTCTGATTGGCTGTGAGAACCATGAGAACCAATTGTATTGTTGTGCAATTTAGTAGTTTGAAGTCTGGGCAACCATGGCAACCAATCAGTAACTCGGATTATTCCTGACCTAAATCTGCTCGAATACTGTTAGTATTAATTTTTATTCCACGTCGTGTTTTCCTTTATTATTTGTATAACTCGAGATTGACGAACATTTATTTCTGATGCTAAATTCTCTGAAATTAAATCAGGAAATGTTTGAATGATTTTAGGATTGTTTTGCAAATTGCAAATTGCAATTATTGATTTGCAAATTTCATATTTTGAGAGCTGAAATTTGTAGTTCACATCGGATCGCTTTTTTACTTTGCAGTTTGCACTTGCACCGCTATACTTGTACCTCTACTAGTTTGCATTTTGCATTTGCAGAATTTGCACTACTGCAACAGACTGCAGTACTGCACTGCACTGCTATGCTACGCAATCAAATATTTCAATAATCTGTAACTAATTAGTTGCGTACATAAATTTCAAAAATGCGAATGCCGAGAGTTTTGATGAGTTCTTTTGCAATTAATTATAATTTTCACCAATTTTCTTAGGATTGGGCAGTAGTGCAAACTATGCATGCGTACATGATTGCTAATTAATTACTGCACGTACGTAACGTAATAAAATATCATGAGTAGAATTTAATTAGGTAAAATAAAATTTTGACCGAATTGAGACAAACTTAGAAATCAAGGCAAGCCAAGGTCGCGCCTTTCCCATCTCATCTTGCATTGCAGCACAAGTTAAGTTGGGAATAAAATTTTTGGGTTGGACGGCTGCATGCTATCAATGATTTGCTACAGAAGATCTGGCTGACTGCATGCAGGTGCGTGCCGAGCACCAAAAGTCCACTCGCACTTTATTTCAAACTCGTCAAATTTGTCCGGTTTTGTGTCTGGCTGGAATCTCTGTCTGGAGAGCCGGGTCTGGATTTTTCGGTTTTTCGCTGACTTCGGTTTTCCACCGACTACCACGTTCGCTACGGAGGAGGACACGACTTCACCATGGAACAACAAGGACTACCGCCACGCTCTGCTGCAGGTAAATTGATTACAATTAATTCCAAACT
Organism: Hymenaphorura dentifera; assembly: GCA_034699705.1. Taxonomy (NCBI): domain Eukaryota; kingdom Metazoa; phylum Arthropoda; class Collembola; order Poduromorpha; family Onychiuridae; genus Hymenaphorura; species Hymenaphorura dentifera. Next base: position 1,298 of record JAQGCM010001979.1, read on the forward strand.
ACTCATCAATTAATTTATCAATTTGTGTGTGAATTGAAGTGGTGAACTGATTGAATTGATTGTCAAATTGAGTGTCAATTAATTAAATTCAATTATGTGAACTAATTAATTTGAAAATTGTGTCTGTGTCTGTGCCCAGGTGAGGGTGAAGGTGAAGGTGTGGAGGACTCGGCGGAGGAGTCTGAGTCGACGTCGACGTTGAATTCTTTTCTTGAAGCTCGCGACTCTCTTTTGCAAGCCCGACTTCCGGTCGGCCCTTCGTTGGACACGATGTTGGGGCCCTCAATGATACCCGAGACGGAAATTGGAGCTCGATATACTCACGGGTGTACTGCGACCAAGTTTTATGTCGGACATGACGACATGAGGAGGAAGGTGGCTGCTCTGCCACTACCCCGACCAAGACAGACAGATGCGTCGTCGACGAGCCCCACTGCCAAACGTAGAAGGACGGACAATGTGACCTTGACCTTTGACCTGGACCAAGAGTATGACCAGCTTTTGGAGCGCCAAGAACGAGAGCCACTACTCAGCGGGGTTCTGGCCGGTGCAGGGGCTGACTCGGCTGACGGAGAGGGCGGCACTTCTACGGCGGAGCCGGAGCCCACAGCAACTCCAGGCCCAAACGATGGGTCAGGGTCATCCAACGAAAACGAAACAATTCGATTTTCAACGCGACGTGGACTTGTTCAAATTCCGAAGGTCAGAGTTGGTCTCACGCTCCTCTCCGAGAATATCTTGGCGAGGATCATCGCTTCCAAAGTGCCGAAGGCGGTTGAGTCTGCGCCTCCGGCTGCGCCTGCGGCTGCGGCTGGATCGTCGAACAAAGCTAATCGGGTGCTTCGGGGGACGTCCAGAACTTCAGACTACCCGGACAAATTCGCCGAACAAATTTGTGCCCCGAAACCCAAGGCTGCTCCTAAGTATCCGGAGAAGTTGCCCCCCCAAACTTGTGCTGTGCCGCCGCCCAGCAGCCGCCCGCTTCCTTACCCCAAGATAACGCCGGCAATGCGACAACAACAAATGCTGCAACAACGCAGGTCTGGGACTGGGACGACCGCGAAAATCCAAAGGTCAAGACCGCCACCACCGCGCCCGAAGTTTGGAACTCGTGCTCCTGAGAAGAAAACTGAATTGTTGGTGGTCCCTCCACTTCGGCTCAAGATCCCGCCCCCACCAATTCGGATCCAGCTTCCGCCAAGGAGCCCGTTGTTGCCGCCACACAAGTCTTTCTTGGAGGTCCCGACCCATCGCCCTCAACCAGAGGAGCTTCCGGAATGGGCAAAGCCAAAGGCCTTGACTGGACTTGCCAACTTGGTCATCCCGAAGAAGAAGACGAGGGCGCCAGAGACTGTGACGAGGGCGAGTCAATTGCAGTCTCCAGGGAAAATCAAAAGCGTCCCAGTCGTGGAAGTGGTGCGACGAAATTCAGCGGCTCAGCCGAGGATGACTTACCCACAGTCACAGTCACAGCCAGAGTCACAGTCACAGCAACGGCAGCCAATTCCCAAATTGGTTCTTCGTGGTGGACAAATTGTGCCCCAAAGTGCCTCAAGCTGGCAATCGCAACCAATTGAAATTTGTCCACCGCCGAAACCGACGGGTGGTCGCTGGCAGGATTCACTTGGTTTGAATTTGTCTGAGAGCTCGAGTGATGACGACGCGGACGACGAGAAAGATGACAGCGACAAGGACAAGGACAGCGGCAGCGGGAGTGGCAGCAGCAGCAGCAGTGACAGCGACGGTGGGAACGGCGGGGCTCTCGAAGGTGACAAGGTCGGGGCCAAGGTCAAGGTCGGCGACAACGGGGGGGCTCTCGAGGGTGACAAGGTCGGGGCCGAGGTCAGCGACGACGGCGGCGCTAACAACGTCAGGGACAACGGGGGTCCCAACAACGGGGACAAGAGTGACCACGACGACTTGGACATCCTAAATATCACGGACAATTACGATGAGTTTAATTTTTGAGCCAGTGCCGTTTCCAGTAGTGCCAGTGAGTTGTTCGGATTTTATTTGTAGACAAGTAGAGTAACTCGTATTTTGTAGATTTCTATAAATTCTGCTCCGTCCTTTTTTCCAGTAATTGCGGTTAAAAAAAAACTTGAGGTAGTTCCAGAAATTGCAGGTCCAGATCCAGAACCAGAAAGTTCAAGTTCATCCAGCATTATTAGCATAGAATTATTTACGTACCATTGGTTCGACTCAGGTTCCAGCAAACGTTCCAGTTCCAGCAACTCTTTTGAGATTTTAGTATTAGTCCAGTCTGTCCATCGACTGATTATATAGAATATTCTATTACAGTTATGAAGTTATGAAAGTTATGATTACAGTTAAAAATAAATCCTTGTTCTATCAAATCTCCTCACGTTTTCATTCATTAACAAAAAATTGAAGTCAAGGAACAGGTGACTAATGAATTTCAATTAATTTTAATTAGCGAAGAAGTTAATTAATTGAGTTCAAGAATGCAATGCAGCAAAAGTTAGTCCATAAGTTGGTTATTTTATTTTTATTTTATTCATTGGCTCTCCCAGTTCCAGCCCCGGCCCAGCCCCTTGCCCTTTCGATTCGATTTGATTTAATTAAGTGAGTAGAGCAAGTATAATGATTAATGTTCAAATCAGTCAGTCTGGTGTTCCTATCGGAACGGAAAGAATAGTGCTCCGCACAAGTTCCAGGTTCGGGTTCCACTTAAGGAACTTGGTCTCCAAGTTCCAAGTTCGGGTTCCTGGAATTTGGAACTTGATTCGTCCAAGTTCGGGTTCGGGTTCTTGAATCCTGAACATATGGTGAACCAAGTTCAGGTTCCGAGTTCGAGTTCGGGTTCGGGTTCGACTATAGACAACCAAGTTCAAGTTCTATGTTCGGGTTCCTAGAGGAGGAACTTGGTACGTGCGGGCGGAGCAATAGAACGGAACCATTCCGTTCCGTATCCGTTCTGCCGCCGGAAGTGAGAACGGAACCGGAACCGGAACACAAATAATATTTTTCATTCGGAAATCGGAATTTCCAATTTCGGAACAAAAAGCGGATCGGAATGGACTAATGTCAATTGCCAGTTCTGTTCCTCCGTCCGTTCCAGGCAGGAACAGAACTGTGAATTGATTCCGAAACCGAAAATTCGTTCCGATTCCGAATACATCCGAATCGGAACGGAATAATCGGAATTTGGTTCCTTTCCGTTCCGACAGGAACACCCGTCTGACTAAAACTATCTATGCAGCTGTGAGTACGAATCTTGCGCTGTTTAGTTCCAATTCGGTTAGTCAAATTTCAAAAAGTCCTCCAGCCCTGGTCCATCCCAGCCCAGAGGATGAGTTAGAAAAGTCAAACAGTTTTCGTCTCTCCACTCAAAGCGAAGGAGCTGTTTCCGAATTGTTTCGCGATAAATGACGTCTTCATCGTAGAGACCGCGAAACCGATTGTTGGACACAACAATGGCGCCGACTGCTCTCGCGTAGGTAAGTATGTAGCGCCCCGGGTTTGAGCAAACGCGGGTGTTGCTCGTCGTCATGCGGCTCGGCGTGAACACAAGGGCTCGCGTCCCAAGCAGCTGACGAAGGAGTTGGGCATCAAAGTGACATTGGAAACTTCGCGGGACAAATATTTTGACGGCGTGGCCTTTGTCGGCAAAATAGTCCATGCAAATGAGAAGCCGTTCTGTTGAGAAATCGGCGTGGCCGCCGTGAACGATTGCCACGTCGATGGCATCGATGGCAATCGGGCGCAGAGCAGTGCGTCGCCAACTTTCGTGAACGTTGACCTCGTTTGAGAAAATTCCAGCTGAAGCTGATGCCGAAGACGGAGGTACGACGCAGAGATACACCAATGCATTTTGACTGGCGAATTTTTCTGCGTCTGCGCCTGCGCCTGGCATTGGTGAGACGTAGGGTTGATAGGTCTCCGATTCCGCCAGATTTTCAGAGCCAAATGACCCGGATGGCCCAGCAGATCCGCCTTTTGTCGTCCATTCGGTGGGTTCGCGTTCGGTTTCCCACCTAGTCCGTTTCCGTCCCGAATAATTCTGCGGCGGCGGGTTCGGCGGGATGTCAATTGTATTCGTAGGATTCATGCCGCGTTCGTGGTAAGAAAACCCGGGTATTATGGCTACAGCCCGCGTCATTGTCATTGTTAACCCGGACGAATGATTGGTTAGAGCTGAATCATGCGCAGACTGGCTCACGCTCGGATTCGACGGCTTGTCCCACGCCTGGTTGGAGTCTGCGTCCAATGAGCTTGCGAGTGCGAATGCGAATGAGTCATTTTGAGCACCCAGCTGGCACTGCTGGTTCTGATTGGTCTTTGACCTTTTCCATTGAGCGTGGGCATGCTGCTGCGTCTGCGTCTGCGTAGCAGATGAGCCCTGATCCTGACCTTGACCTTGACCTGGCTCAATATTCCACTCCAGGGCCAATGTCCTCCGAGTCAAGTCCTGACTTGACCCCATGTTTGGCATCTATGTGCATAGTCAAAGTTTAGATTCTAGTGCATAATTTTAGCTCCCGCACAGCAGTTGCAAATATTGGTAATTAATTGGTAATTAAGTAATTAATTGGTAATTAAGTAATTAATTAATTAAGAGTGACTAGGAAATCGTACCCTGAGGAGAAGGTGCGCGCGTGCAGTGCAACTCAATCGTTGCTTGTTTCTCCTGCTCATCCGATTCCAAAGAACTCTAAGAAAATCCCTACCTGTACGATACGAACCTGACGAACGAAACGCAAAAACTAAATGCTCGAAAAAAAACTAGACTATTTTTTTTGCAAATTGGCAATTGTTTGAAATCTAGGTCGTCAAGACTAACCATTTAGTGCGCTTGGCAACAATAGCAAAAATAGCAGCATTCCAAGGCTGAAATAAAAATTTTAATTATTTTATTTTTAAATTTTTAATTACTGCATTGTTGTTTTGGTCCACTCGTCGTCACTCCTGCTCGGCTAGCGCTAGACTCATACATGTGAATGTACTTTCTCATTTCTCCTTGCAAATGCAAAGTTTGCCAATCGCAATCGAGCAGGAAGCAAGAAGTCGTTTGAAAAAAAAACAAATTGGTATTGCACATTTCAGAAATTGGCACTAAAATAAAATAAATCGGCTTGGGCATTTAGCATTTGTGTGAATGATGGGATTTTTGCAACAATGATAAAAATCATTGTTGTGAAGAAGGATGTGAAGAAAACCGTGCAAAATTGCAGCAAGCTTTTTGAAGAGACGTTCAATAAATTGCATTGCATAAAAAGGTGCTTGAAACTCCAACTTTTTCAATTTAAAAACAAAGCATCCTCTCGATTTTGATTGGGCAAAAACAAGTCGTCGTCGTCAAAAGTTTTGGATATATATAGCAGAATGCCGATAGTTAAAGAAATTAAAAAAAACATAAACAAATTTTAAAACCCGAGAGTCCCGAAAACCCGAAAAAATTGAGTCTGCCTGCCTGCCTGCCGGACGAAAGACGCCTCAAGTCTAGCCCGGTTAAAACGATTTCGGCCCATACGATGTTTGTGTTATACGATTGGTTTTGCAAGGTCGATAAGAATAGTGTTAAAAGAGTCCGGTTAAAGCGATGAAGTTTAATACGATGATTTTTCTAGTACGCTGTGTGGTTTAGGTGGTCCGAGTCCGGACCGGACGATTGAATTTCAAAGTTTAATACGATATTTGCACGGATTTCCGTCAAAAAGATCAAATTTTTCCAGTCACACACACGACAAAATATGTGTCCGCGACAGAACAGAAAAAAAATCGAGCGTAAAGTAGTGAGATTCGAGTTATAGAAAATGGAATTTAACATTCGAATTTCGAATATGGAAAAATGGAGAAATTTTGAAAACCTCCAATTCAATAATTGGGCCAACCAATAAGGACTTTTGCAAGCGTACCAACGAAAATAATGTTTAAAAAAAGTTGAGGACAAAAATAAAAAATTCGGTTAAAGTGATGTTTCTTTGACACGCGGCGCTGTGCGTTCGAAGGTCCCGTCAGCAATCGGCAAATCAGCAATTAGCTTGATTGGTCGAAATACTCAACGCTTTTTGTGAACTTAATTAAAAAAAAATGATTACAAAATGAGTAAGTCGACATAAAGACTCTGGATGAGATTGTTAAATAATCATGCAATTAAAAATAAAAAAATAAATGGGAGAAACGAAACGACTGACTTTTAATTGCGTGCTAAGTCGAAAAAATGGTAGAGAATATTTTTTTATTCAGAGCAGAGAAAGTTGCTATAAATTTGCTGTAAATTTACAATCAATTTGCAATAAATTAGACCTCCCCGAACGTACGTGCGTATGTGTACAATTTAGTCAAGAAGATTTCACAAACTTGCCAAAAAAATTAAAAAAAATTCTGAAATAAATTAATACTGAATAATACTGCATGCTTGCTTGCATGATTTGCGTTTTGCGCTAAAATTTTGTTGCACATTACACGATTTGCACACAGAATTTACACAGGCAAATTTTTGCAGTTTTTTTTTTAAGGTTTTGACGAAAATGTCAAAACAAAATGCACTAAAATCTACGAATTTTGCACTTTGGAGAAACAAAAAATTAGAAGGAAAAAACGGCTGCTGGGTGCTCAGAATTGTTGCCAGTAAGGCAAGGCCATAAAATGCCGGGATAAAAAGTCTCAATAATTAAATTAATTAATTAGTCGATTAAATGAATGACTGATTTTGATTAGAGTACGAGCTAAAATTAATTGAACAATTAATTAAGCCGTGCAATTAGAATTTGCTACTTTTTAGCTACAACGAGATCAAAATGAGATTTGATGATAGAAAAAACTAAGGGCCGCCTCGACCACGACTTGATGAATTGATTGATTAATTAATTGACTAATTAATTGATTAGAAAATGACGGACGACGACGACTGCACATGTATGAGTCATGATGAGTTGAATTAAAAATTTGATGATCCACGTGCCACGACCACACGTGATTTTTTTTTAAATTGTCGTCCATCCGTCCATCGGGTGACTGGCTGGCTTGGTGTGAACCTCTTCAGTTTTTCTCGGGCTAGGAATTTAACAAATTATCCACACAAATATTACATTATGTATGAAAACTTGTGAATTGCTAATGAATGGCTAGAATTAAAAATCGGGGATGAGTGAAAGTGAAAAGAACCGAAACCAAAAGTGTGCAAAATAAAATGAAACTAATTGTAAGCAAAAAGAAGGCGGCAACGGGACGCAGACAATGTATTTTGTACACTAATTAGTTTTAATAATAAAAAAAGTTGTACATAAAAATAGAAATATAAAATGAAATAATAAAATGCAAAGTACACAAAATTTTTGCACAAAGAACTTGTGCAAGTGCATGCGTGCAGATTGCAGGGACCACGACGACGACGACTCGACCCTGCCATGACCTGCTGTGACCTCGAGCCCTTTCCCCTCAATTTTTTTGAAAGTTTGGTTAAATTGGCTGCCTAAAATTACAAATTCGTCATTCGTCATGAGTGCCTAGGCCTAGAGTTCTTGGAGAAGAACTCGAGGGTGAGACGGAGGTGAGGACGGCCATGAGACGACCGTGACCGAGACCGTGCGCACGCGCATGCGCATGCGCGAGTGCGTGCGCATGCACATGCGCTATGTGCACAGGAACCCTCGACTCAGGCCTTGTCCTCGTGCTCATCGTGCTGGTAGCGAACGTCGTCGTCGAAGGGGGGTTTGTTGGCGGGTAAACTGGGCGGGTCATCCAGGGCATTCGGTCCAACGGAAAGCGCAACATTTGTGGAGAAGTGGGGAGTGGGGTCGGACTCACGAGAAGTGGGTAGAGGAATGTGGCCGACGACTCGGACCCATAGAGATTCTCTGCGGTGCACGTGTACTCTCCCATCTCGTTCCAGCTCAAGTTCTTGACCACGAGGTCACCGCGTGAGTTCATCTGCCAGAAAAAAGGAACGAACAAAGGAATTTTTAAAAAAACCGGAATTTTTGGTCAGAGTCAATTTTCGGGGAAATCCAGAAAATCCCGAAAAGAAATCCCAATTTCACTTTTTCACTAGGTGAAAATCCGAAATAGCTTTTGGGACTTTGCGCAGGCGCAGAGAAAATCGAAAGAGTTGCAAGCCTGGCGGACGGTCTGGAGCTACTATTATGCTCCAGACCAGCTCCAGCAGGGCTCGCAATATTTCGGCAATTCGGTCTGAGAATTCGGAGAATTCGGGTTTAATTATAAATTAAGCAATTTATTGAAACGTGAAACTCACCCTGAATTTTTTGCCGTAGGTCAGCCGTTGACCTTCGGTGTTGGTCCAAACCAAAGTCGGTTGTGGGATCCCTCCGCCGCGACAAGGGAGCACAATGTCTGTGCCAATCGCCTCCATGTGAATTGTTTCCGAGAGATGAATGTAGGCTGGGGTTCCGCGCCGGGCTTTTTTCCCAATGAACTCTTGCGGGGGGAGTCGGAACTCACACTCAGGCTTCCAGTCAAGGCTTCGGTCATCCTCTACAGAAAAAAGCCATTGTCTTAGCCTCAATGATATACCCGGATATCAATACAATGCATGTATGTATTAAAAAACCTAGTGTCCATACCCTCAATGACGACGACTGTGGAGGAGGCCAGTTCGCGTCCGTCATTGCTCGCGACGCACGTGTACTTGCCCTCGTCCTCGGGCCGAATGCAGCGGAGCGGGAGTTTGGAGTGGACCTTGGACATGGAGAACTGGGCAGCTTGACCTTGACCCCCGTAGTTGTTGTTGTTGTTGTTGTTGGTCACGACATTGTTGTTGAGAGACTGGAGGAGTGGGTTGCGAGGATCCACGCTGTTCAAGAGCTCCTTGGAGTCGAAAGTCGGGACGGTCTCAATCGGTCTGTCATTTTTGAGCCAGTAGATGGTCGGTGGGGGAGAGCCGAGCACGACGCACTCCAGAATGACCTCTGAGTGAAGTTTGGCCGAAGTCTTGGCTTTGGGCACGCTCTCGAATTCTAGCCATTGGTTGACGGCTAGGAGATTGGCTGGGGGCAACGTGCTCTCGGCCGGAACTACAAAGTCGGGAGCGTCCGGTTCTAGAGAATTCGGGTCAAAAGTTAATTGGAAGTTGAAAAAGCGGGTAGCCTGGAGATCGGTGATAGAAATTCGGTTCGGTGGCAAGTACAAGTACATAAGTTTGGTACCTTCGAGTCTGTTGTAGCGCCGAGAGTCGTCGGTGATGATGAGCGGTTGACTCACAACTCTTCCCCTCCCCGCCTGTCAATCAAATCCAAAGCCAAACAAAGACTAAATTACTTCACGTACATGAAAATTCCAAAAAATGCAATGATTCAATTCAAGGAACTACGGATTTGCTCATTCCTCGCTTCTGTCTCTAGTTCTTGGAAAAATGAACAAAGTCGTCGCAGTTTTCGTAGGCTAGGGGAAAGAAAGCCAAGAAAGGAAGGGAGAAAAAAAACCCGGGTAGAGTTGACGACACTTACTCGGTTTGACCTCCGGGATGACTGCTGCCGAGCAGCTGTGGTGAGATGGAGCTCAAGCGTTAGCGAAGCAGCAATGAAAAGAATGACAAAGACAAAGAGCGGCGTTGTTCCGCCTCCACTTCCGGTCCTGACTCCACTTCCACTTCCGAGAATTCCCATCCTAGTCGTCTCAAGTCAAGTCAAGTCGAGACAAGTCAAGTGAAATGAAGTGCTTCGATCCGAGATCCGAGATTTTTCAGAACAGCTGGTGTGGTGCGTGCGATGCGAGTGGTGCGAGCGAGCTGTTGACAAAAAAATAAAACCAAAAATAAATACACTGCATGAGATGAGATGAGATGACGTGTGGGGGAGGGGGACGTCGATGGCGTGACAACATCGACATCGACTTCGACATCCGATTCCCGATTCCCCCCAGCTGGGGGGGGGGGGGCAGCAGCTCAAGGGAATTAGTGAATGCAATGCAATCCAACATTTGTTTGCGGTGAAACTTTTGTTTTCACGAGAGTCGAGTCTAATTTTATCACCAAATTAGAGGAATGCGAACGAACGCAACGCGGCTGAATTGTCGCAATAAGTGTCGGATGGACGGAATTCGGAGTTTTCAGAGTTTTCGGAGCCTGGAGTTGACGCTGAAACTGGGACTGACTGAGGCTGACTTTTGTTCTGCTGCGGCAGGCAGGCAGAAAAGAAGGAAGTGATTAAGCCAAGCTATCAATACTATCAAAGCAAACAAGAGTGCAATTTTGCTGTCAAATTGCGGTTGAGTGTGACGACATACGACATGACAATTGTGCAAAAAATAACGATGCATTTTGCAATTTTGCAGTTTTGCAATTTTGCATGGAGACCAAGTTTAAGGGGTGGGGTCAGCGGGGTCAGAGGTCAGAGCAGAGGGCTCTAATGGATCTGATCTGGCGGATTGAGCAACAGCAAAGCCAGTGCAAGACGCAAGACACGACACGAACCACGAGCCGAGATTTTAACGATTTTGCAATCAGATTTTTCAAGGATTTTTACAGCCTATTTTGCAAGGATTTTGGAGCTTAAATTTTAAGCAGACGCAGATTTTGCAGGACCGCGACCAGACAGTTTGTCTTTGAGATGAGACATTGCGAAATTTAGAATTTTGGAAAATGTGGAGATGAATGAGCAAATAAATAGGTGGGAAGGAAGTTATCAAAATTCCAGGACTTTGCACAGCACAGATTGGTTCATATTTGTGATTTTTCAGAGAACAAAAAAAGAGCAAAAAACAAGGAAAAGTACACAGAGCGAGTTGACGATTTGAGAGATTTTTTTGGGACAACGCAAACGCAACGCAAATTTCCTTGCGATGCAATATTTCATTGCAAAATGTAAAAAACTTTGAAACAAAAAATGTTGCAAATTGCATGAAATATTTGACTGCAAACAAAACGCCGCAAAAAGTACGCAGAATATTGCATAATAGTGAAATATTTGACTGCAAAACGCTGCAAAAAATACACAAAATGCTGCTCCAGAGTACATGAAACAGTAAATTTGACTGCAAAGCAAAGCGCAAAAAATGCTCACAAAATGTTGCAAATTACATGAAATCTCTGACTGCAAAACTCTGCAAAAAAATACATACTCAAAATGATGCAAATCACATGAAATATTTTACCGGTTTTACGACTGCGAAACGCCGCAAATACACATAATGCTGCTCCAAAATGCATTAAAATACTTTCTGCAAAATGTTGCAAAATACGTGAAATATTTGACTGCTGCAAAATCGTGCAAAATGCTGCTCAAATTCAACGAAAAATTCCTCTGCAAAATGCAAAACAAGACTAATTATGGTCCAAATAGTGAACTCTTTGGAGTGCAAAACTGTGCAAAAACAATTGCAAATTGCTATGAGTGCAAAAAGCAGTCGTCTCTCTCAAGTCTCCCCAAGCATTTCAACCAGTTTGGAGCATTACATTACATTCGCAAAATTACATTCGCAAAAGTGGCTTGCCAATTTGCCATTAAACGTTGAGTGAAATATTT
>JAQGCM010001980.1:0-12736 GCA_034699705.1 Hymenaphorura dentifera
TTCCTTCGATTATTGGCGATATAAGGCTTGACCACGTTTCGAACTCCCCGTTTGAAATGTCGCTCGCTGCCCCTTAAGTTTTGCAATTCGTCTTTTGGACTATTACGAATATGATTGGTGTTTTCTTAGATTAATAGATAAAAATGCAATTCTTCACTAAATAGCCACTTACTGGTGCAGGTTTCTCCAAGTTCGTTGCATCTTATGAATATTGAATTCACATTTGCAATAAAAATTTTCATTGCTAATGCTCTTCAACTACAATCTACAACGGTTGAACAGTTTTCAATTCAATTATAGGAGTCTAATGAATTTCCAATGAAATCTTAACCAGGAAATTCGACAACTTTGTCTGGCTGTCTTGAATTAGGGAAACATTTCTCCTGAAAAACAGTGTGATCTTAGAAGCCGTTTCTGAAGCTTATTGAATTTGCTGAATTTGATTTTGTGCTTTTCTCGTACAAGAAAAATTCTACCAACAATTTCGGTTCCCAGTAAAGACAAACAAACCCAATCGCCGTTCTGAAGAGCTAGTTCGCAGTTGCCTCTTTTGTTGAAAATTAATAAATTACAATTTGGCAACAATTGAGTGGGAAAATATCCAATTTTGTAGTATTAGTGGTCAACTACTAATGAGTCTATCGAAACTTTTTCCCACTTGCTTTTCAGTGGCACGCAATAAAATGATGGATACGGAATGTGAAATGAAACCATTATGCGTTAACCGTATGCGTGCTAAATGGTGTTTATTTTATTTGCTCAATAATATCATAATTAATGCGAACATGCACCCAAGTAACAATTACGTTAAGGCGATAGGCGAACTATAAAACTTAAAAGTAAAGAAAAGCTAATATCTTGCCGGCTTAAAGCTGAGCAATGAAAGACTGTACTAATTAACAAGTACCAATTAGTGCTGCCTGACTTTTTCAGATAAGTGTTGTCCTAGTGCTAATACGTACACTATAAGTACTCATCTCATCGTACCACGTGGTATAATTTACTTTTTTTTACTAAAAACAATTTTATTTTTACTACTAAATGTTTAAATTCATCCATCTGGACCTTTCGAAATTTTTGACTTTGTTGCTTTTTGAACTGACTTTGATGTCACGGTATGAACAACTACGTCAGGTATTTCTGTCCCTTCCAGTCTCTGTACTTCCACACTGACATCATCCGGCCCGACGATGATTGGGCCAACACTCGATTCTGTAGAACTTATTTCAGCAGTCGTCACCACCGTCCCATTCGCAATCTAAACGTAACCAAAAACCAAAAATTAATCAGGAAATATTTAATTTCAGCTATTTGTAAATCCACCAATTCACCCAATCGACTTGTACCATAAATTGATAAATTCACAAAATGCTAAACGGACTAAAAACGGTAAAAACAACTTAAAAATGCAAGGAGAAAGTTTACATAGATTTTTGCCCAAACGCATAGATTTCATACGCTTAGTCATTACAGCGCTACAATCCAAGTTAGTATCGATAAGTTTTTGTTGGCAATTTTCTAAAAAGGAACGTCTGTTTGAAAAGTTTGGATTCCTTGGATTTTGTATTACTATTTGCGAATTTCAAATCTTCCATTTTCATTGCAATTGCCAGTGATCAGCGACAATGGCTGTGGAAACCGTGCCGAAGGATTTGAGAAATTTAAGATCTTGTTTGGTCTGCTCATTGATCAAGGTAAGGAAAACTTTCTTTATTTAAAATTGAAATCCCTATAATGAAAACTTAAATCACTATCGCGTACGCGTACAATGTACGTACGTAGCAAAAATTGAATTCGTCTGTTTACCCAAATTATCATTTTTGTCAAATTGATTTTGTTTTTCATGTATTGTAGACGTTTGATCAATTTGAGTTGGACGGGTGCGATAATTGTGAAGAATTTCTTCGTATGAGAAATAATCGGGAGAACGTCTACGCGTGCACAAGCTCTAATTTTGACGGGTAAGATGGAAGCAGAGTGGACTTCAATGTTTAGTTGATTAAAGTCAAATTGTCTGCACGAAAGGAAATATTTAACTGACTGTTGTTCAACTTATAGAATGGTGGCTTTGATGAGCGGTGAAGATAGCTGGGTTTGCAAGTGGCAGCGTATTAGTAAGTCACTTACACTTTCAATCCATACACTCAACGACTTAAATATTAGTAGAATTCAATGATTCGGAGCCCGTATTTACCCAAGTGTTAACTTATTATTAAAAAGTTTAATTTTGAATTTAGGTCGATTTTCGAAAGGAGTCTATGCAATTTCAGTTTCCGGAAAATTACCACCTGGAATTGTGAGAGAAATGAAGAGTAGGGGCTTAGCTTTTAAGTCTCGTGATGTAAGTCGGAAGTGAAAAAATGTACTTCTAATTTTTTTTAAATAATAATAATTTTGGCAAAATAAAAATCCGTGTATGGTTAATACAAGGAAGTGTCGTGTATCCTATTCGGGAATCGGTATTAGAGTTTCTTTTTCATTCCGACAAAATTATTCTGTCACCGTCGCCCCTAGGACAAAACCTTGGCAAGATATACAGCGGTTCCAAACAATCACGCCGAAAAGTTTAGCATTGAAATTATGTCATGGAAGCACCGCATACCGCGACCACAAAAATAAAAACTAAGTGGAAACACCTTGTTTGCAATTATTACACACATACTTACCTCACCAAATCATGCACCTAGTTTCCACTAAAAATAGTTGTGCTTTGACTTACCGGAACATTGGTGTCTGAATTTACGACGAACACAACTCGCTCATCGCTCTCAACTAAGGAGGAAGTTGAGGCGCTGTGAGCTGGCTCTACTATGCTGATATGTTGCCTTGGATGGTTGTAGTCACTCCGGAGGATTGGCGGAAAGTACCTTCCACCTGTGCGTTCTCTCAACTTGTTCCGAGTTATATGACTGAATTCCACTCCAGGAAATCCTGAGGGGATTTGATTTGAACTTGTCACATCTTCGGAAGCCGCGCTCATCTGTGTAATGTTCGACCTCACAATCTGAGCTGAACGAACTTTGGTAAATTGTGGTGCGGAATGCGTGGATCCATGGGTCAAGTTTTCTTGAGATATTCTCTGCAAAACAATCGAATATCGCCAATACAATCAGAATAAGAAAATCTCACTTGGACATTTTAAGATGTCATTAAATGAATTACTTTGTAAAGAATGGGGCTGAAATTGGCACACATGTTGAAGAAAACTTGACCAATGAAGAGAGCTGCTGTGATGCAGAATCCAATAATTGCGAATACTTGGAGAGGCTTGTTCAATTCCTTGTTTTGTGTACCGCTGTTAGTGTATGCTAGTAAAATGATTTGCAGCAGAAACATGCAAACGATGACAAAATTGATCGCAGTTCCGTGCACTTCTTTGTCGACTTTGCACGGCCCATATGCAAAATAAATGTTGTAGCGATCCACAAATTGTTTGAATATCAAGTATATTAAACCTGGAACAAACAAAAATCAGATCATAAATCAGTATCAACAGTTCCTTCTATGAAATTGGTTTACAGCTTGTGCCAGCGGAGCAAACTGAATTTTTATGAAGCTAGCAATCAGCATAATAATTTACCAATGGGAGTGATGACGGGACACACAACGCTAAAGATGATGAAAATAGCAAATATTAACCTGCAAATTCAAAAATAAGAAACCATTATACACAAACTATTAAAAGCAGTGATAATAACGAACATTGTTTTGCGTTTCAATAAAATGATGTACGTTGTTATCACTGCTTCTCATATATTTTGGTTAAAATGAAGTCGATTGGATCGTGTCTCCATAAGGTCAGGTCAGGACTTGTCATTATTGTTGGCTTTGAATGGCTTACATATCTTTAATCTAAGGAAGTAGGACAAGAGAAACTGACTGAAATCGTTTTTATGGGAAAGAATTTGGAAGAACGTATCCAATTAGCTTCGAAACGTCAACTAAGATTCATATTCTGAATAATGCCAAGCCCTGATGGAGACACCATCACCATCCAAATATTTTAAATAATTTATCTAAAGCTAAATGAAACAAAGAAAAATGGTCATTTTTCTCACATCATCCACGCATACTGGCTCCCCAACTGGAAGTCCCACAGAGACGCTTTTCGGATAGCAGTAGTTTCTGCAGATGATTTTGCAAAGCACAATTTAATGGCGTATACAAAGAGTTCAGGAAGTCTCATCAATTCTGACACTGTTCAGAGATTTAAAAATATTAGAATATGCAAATCCACAAAAAAAAATTCAAAGATTACTCATACCAGTTCCAAGAAAAGAAGATGTGATCACATAATTCACGAAGAAACTAGCATTGCCGGGAAAAAATATGCAATGCCACTGCAGATCTTGATCTCCGACCAAAGTACTTAAGCTGGAACAAATAACAAGAATGTTAACATCAACGTAACATCACACCAAATAGTCCCATCAGGCAAAACGTCTTGGAACTACAAAAGGGTTAATGGAAACCACAGAATCCATTAGCCCATTTTCCAAGATCTACAGATCTTGGAAAATTTTGAATTTTAAAACAAACCTTGTGAGTCCGAGTGACGGCAAAATAATAACCATAAATAGAAGAAACGTGAAAGTTTTGATCATTCTCGATCGATTCTCAGCCGTCTTGGTCCAAAATCCAATGATTCTATCTGAGACAGAGACTAGACTTGGCAAGGTCACAGCAGCTAACCAAAGCATCATGGTTGGGATAGTGTCACTCAAGATACCTCCCTGAAATTAATCCCATAATTACATCAAGTAAGTAGTTTTTCGATTTGACTGTTTAAACAGTGCTTCAAAATTGTACAAAATATCTTCAAACAGTTTAGCAATGGGATCTGTGAATAAAATATTACTCATTCTTACCAAAGTTGAGGCACTGGGTTCTGCTGTGTCTTCTCTGATTTCGAGGTATGCGTTCAACGCATTCAATAAAAATACTGGCGTCGAGTAGAAGCAAATCCTTTAAAAAATTAAAATCCAAATTATTCGTACGAAGAATGAAACTTATTTCTTGATGGTTTCTAATTCTACAAGGAATGCATATTCAGTTAAATTTTTTCCAGTTAAAGTGATCATGCATTAATTGTCGGGGTCGTCGTATTCTGGACTAGTAAGTTCAGTGAAGACTACTTTGGGTTGAGGAATGGGAAGGGCGGTGTCAACAGACATGGCGTCGTTAAACATTTTCGGACAAAGTAATCAATATTCGTGTGCAAATATTTATCATGATTCCATGCTTTTGCAAATAACATTTTCAAATTCTTGACTTACAGTAGTATCAAAGTGACGTTCACCAAAAACGCTTTGAAATACCATGCTTTGAATCCAAGGGACAAGTTCTCCCTGCAATTTCAAATTCGATAGATTGAATGCCAAGAAAATTTAAATTTAAATCATTCGCTAAATTTGGCTCACCAGTAAATGTCCTCAGGGAGCGGTGCGAAATAGACGATCCACTGCTTTGATTTTAACTTTCGACTGTACCTTGAGATCGGCGTTTGATTTAAACACTTTGCTGTAATCCTGTGATCTGCAATAACTTTTTCTGCCATTTCAACCGTTTTGAAAGTCACAAAGGCAATTCCCTAAAAATTAAAGATCACAAATAATCTAGTAGACACTTCATACGGCTATGGAGGGTTAGAATTAGAACTGGAACGGGATGGTCCATCATCTTGAATGAATTCTTACCAACGGCCTAGTCAGAGCTCTTTTTCTTTCCAGGTCAACTTCCTTTCTGAATTTTTGCTCCTGCCCAGCGTAGTAGTCAATTGCATCAGCCTAAGAACAACAATGTTCGCTAATGAAATTATAACTAATTAAATCAAAACTAATGACTGTGACCAAATGAGCACTTACGGATTTGAGTCCACAAATCCAACAGCAGCAACAGATGTTTCCACATACATAAGGACGCATGCTTGGACGTTTTCCTTTTTCTTCCAAATATTCCTCCCAGTACTTTCGCGCACTGCTGGCAGAATTTCTGCAAAAACAGAAAACATCTGCTGTGTTCAAATGGTCATGATATTGTTAAAATTTACTCACCTTGAAAATTCACTCCATTGTAGCCGCGATATGTCGTATGCGAAATTAATCTCTTCCACAACGACGTCTGAATACAATTCGCTGAAAATGAATTAAATTTTGTTAGAAAACAAATTTAGTGAACTGAATAGGATAATATGATAAATAATTATAGAAGATTTTTTGGTTTGGACGACTCACTCAAAATGTTGTCTCATTTTTTCCTCTTGACAAGTCTTTTTAGCGATTCCAGTAATTGCAATTGTTCGACAAACTGTCGAGTCATCTTCAACGAATTTTAGGGCCCTTGAAAAATGTCTCATGACTGCAATGCTCAGGAACAAAAATGTTATCGAAATGAGGACATGAACCCACAGCAGCTTGGATCTATACACGGAAACAGAAACAATTATTATTGAATTCACCGAATTCATAAATTCAAAAGTGCTCCTAGTTTAGGGCTATGTGCAAAATTCAAAAACTTACTCCGGTCCCAAATTAATTATCGTAGACTGTTTAAAATCCGACACATCAGACACCGACAAAGCAAGAGGATCCCTCTGCATTCTACCTTGGAAATTGATGGGTAAAATTATGATGAGTGATGTGACTGTGACCACTGACGCCAGGAATATTAAGTGTCTCTGATATGACAAATACTGGACCGCATCCGGACCACTCTTAGCATAAAATTGTTCGTCTCTGCAATTGGGAACAAAACAATTCAGCGAATTTGGATCAATTCTGGACGAGTCAAAGCGGTGGTAATAATGACAATGAATGATGGACCACTAACGTTAATTTGAGCGTTATTAGAATCCAGTGAAAAAGGCCTCTGTCCAGAACAGCACTTTCGTCAGATCGTAAAAGGATACTTTGTTGACCAGCACGGGTACGCATTAAACTCCTGGTTCGAATTTCACTTGGCCCTGCGATACCTGACTCGGTTGACCCATAAAACATATCCGTCCAACTGAAACAATAAATTAGTTCTAGGAATCATTCGTACAGTAAAATTAATTGGATCCATTAGAGAACAAGTCACTCACCGCACTTCATTTCTCTGGACAAGAGCGATTCTACCGTAATTCCATGCTTTTTTCCTTAGTATCGAGAATATTACGATCATCAACTGCAATGATAGAAAATGAGTTAAAGTAGTGTCAAACCTAAAATCGCAAAATACTTAACACCACCAATTCTTACCAAGAATCCGATTAGATTTAGGACGAGATTTTGTGGAATGCCTTCGTAACCTTTGACAAGGACTCCTCGGGATCCTTTTCTCCAGTCTTTGTAAATGTTACATGTCTCAGCATCTGAGCGTATAGTCGTATCATTATTCATATTGGCCTGGATGGAAAGACGGCCAAAAATAGTTCCAGGGACCACTCAGCCAGAAAATGGTCAATAGTTTTCGGCGGTTGTTCAAAAACGTGCAACAATGAAAGTAGGCAGTAGTCAGTCTCAGTCAATTCTTCTTCCAGTTCCTCAGGACTTGGAAATACATGGTAATGAGGTAAAAGGCAAAACTAGGGCACATGTTACGTTCGTAAATCGCAAAAGGCACGAAAAACTCGAAGACTGACTGATCTTTCCAGCTGACTGGAGAACTGGACAAGAAGGAAAGGAATATAAATTAATTAAATTCCTTCTGATTAAATTTTAAAACCCCAAGTCCAGTCAGTCAGTCTATTAAAAGTGTTCGGTGACTCAGAAAAGAATGAGTTTTCAAAAATACCGGGAAATCGATACTTTTTGCTCCATAAATGCTGTTAACGTTGACGAGCAAAATCGTTTGCATAATTTGTATTTCTTTCAGTTTTGTTGGGGTTTTGAAAATTTCCGAATTCCCAGGAAATTATTTACGACAAAGTTTGGACTTTGAATTTTAAAAACTATTGGAATTTTGACATAGCCATGGCCATGGCGATCATCTGGATTTATTTCTGGATTTGTTTTGTTTTTGAGCTGAAAAACAGAGCCAAACAAAAGAAAACTAGCAGAATGCTTAGGACCTGACGGTTTTGATTTTATGGTTTTTAAATAATCTTTTGATTTTACAATGCTAAAGAATAATTTAGCCATTTTATGCTGTGCCATGCTAACGGTTTCGTACCAATTTCTGTGAGTTTCACCTTTCGATAAGTAGCGCAGGGCAGCGCTCGGCTTAGAAGCTCTGATTCTAAGAAAATTCTGAAATACGAAATCTTAGCCATGTAATTAAACTCCGGTGTAATTTTTGTTAGAGGAATTCTCATATATTGAATTTGAAGACCCAGTATTCTGTAAGTTCTACCACAATCCCAAATTTTAATATTCTGTAAGACTGCATCCAAGTAGCCGTAGAATCTATACTCGGTTCAGCAAAACCTTTCGTGGCCCACAGAACTCACTCAAACTGAACAGAACAAGAGAGAAAGACAGATCTCGATCTCATGCTACGCATCAAATTAATTTTTATTACTTGAAATTGAAATTAAATGAATTTTACCGGTTAGAATAAAGTATTCTCAGGCCTTATAGCAATCTTTGGACAAAAGCACAAAGTCCTTGGAATTACAATAAAAAATTGCAGAATTCACCGATCATTTTTGTAGTGAAAAGTAAAACAGAAATCAGCGTGGCAGCAATCTTAAATGTAGTACACAACTGTATGTGCCGAACAAGTATTTGCCAAACTCACAATTTCCAGCCTTTCCGCATGTTTTCTAATTCACTGTAAATGTATTCAACTTCCTCTGCAGCACCCTTGGCTTTAATATTAGCCACCACTGCATCTTGGGCTCCTCTTAATTTGACAAAATCATCCGGGCTTAACTTAGACTTGAGTGAACTGACAATGTGAGGCACAAATTTTCCACTCGCTTGGAGGAGTACTTTGTTGTACAAACTGAATGTGAGCAGTACAAAGAGGTGAAGAAATAAGGCTGGGTCATGCTTTTCCTTTGCAGCTTCCATTTCAGTGGAAATGGATTCCTTTACGTCCAACAATACCTCATCTAAGTTGTCCGGCTTAAAGTGAAGAAAAGTTTCCAATTCTTGAAGGAGGCTGGCGGCAGATTTACATTGATGCATGAAGTCAGGAATTGACTATACAAAATGAAAATTTTGAATTATCATGGCGCACTGAAATATGATAAAATTATTAGTTACCTGGACAGAATCCCCCCCACCCGCACCTATCTGGGTTACAGAGTTAACCGCTTCATTTCCGTAAGTTCGCAGGAGGTACTTTTCCAGCTGACTTGCGACATCTCCTTCAAATTCTTTTAAGCCGTCCGTGTACAATTTCAAGATTGCGATGCGTCGTTTTGCATTTTTCAATGCTACGTCTTTGCTTAAATGGCCAGTTTTGCTGGCCAAGTCTCGCTCGTACACAGTCTTCAAGACTGGCTGGTACTCATCCGTTAAAGGCCTAGAAACAATGCAAAAGTAGTTCTTAGATTTAGAGGCTTACAAGACTACTGTAATAATTCACGGTACGATCCAAGTTAACCAAAATTAAATTCTGATGGGGAGTACCAAAAATTTATTCATCAACAAATTTACCCGTGGAGTTTCGCAGCAATGAATTGCACCAATTCACCAGAAGAATCAATTAAAGCTTCTTGCTTCTTGAGTATTTCCGTAATTTTTTTCATGGTCATAAACTCAATAGAAGCCTTTACTTTCGTAGTGGGCTGGGAGCTGGGTCCAGCGCTTGTCTTCGGTTTTGGTGTCTCCTCCTCAGAGTCTGAATCGTTTCGCTTCCCTGCCAAATATTTCTGAAGACAAGACACAGTGAATGTGAAGAAATAGACAATAAATCACGTAACAATTCGAATTCATATTCAATGCCCACCTTTTTTGTGGATTTTGTTTTGGTTTCCCTGCCTTGAGTTCCTCCACCACCTTTTCCTCCGGCTGCCTTCTTTCGCCGGTCGTCTTTCTACAGAATGGTTAAACAAAACTTGAAATTGTTCAATTTCAAGAATTGCATTGAAGCCTAAACAGCATCTGTTGTCCTACCTTATTGCTGCGACCATCACCTTCAAATGCATTTAAATCGTGCATTTTGGCCTTCTGTTCCGCAGCTCGGAGTTGCGTGACATGTGCAATATATACTCCAGACTCAACCGCCTGTTGAACACAAACGAAAGAAATAACTTCAACAATATACAACTGTCATCGAATAGTAAAACCACGACTCATTAGTTTACTTACTTCCAGAGCACTGGGTTCCATGTAGGGCTTAAAGATCGACCGAAGATTAGTAATCAGTTCCGTGCTAATAACAGTAGCACCACACACTGCTTGCGTGGCAGGATTTATTAGAGATTGTACAAGCATTTGAACGTCTTTATCTGTAGCACCAAACGGTAGTATCCCAGATATTTCAACCCACCCAGGCGCCGCTAGTCCTTCCTCCATTACACTCTTTACTTGTTTGAAAAGTGACTCGCCCAAGCAGCAAGTTTTTAGAAAAACAATTTTCTGATCTGGAAATCGTTTTTGAATAAATGATTTCGGGTCGTTAATCCCGAGCCGGGCTGCAGCATCCAAGTCTATGTAGCCGTTGCCACGCATAAAGTCTTCGACATAATTAATTTGTGATTTGGTGTAGGCGCTGGGAATGTAGTAAGAACTTCTAGTGTGGGCCGAGACAATTCCGTCAATTCGTTTTGAGGCCAGGAGTTTAGTCACAATTTCTGTAGACACAAATTAGCAGTTAGGAGACAAAAGCAATTATCCTGAACTATAATTCATCATGAAATATAATTTAATTCAACAACTTACGAAAGAATAATTTCTCCGAAACTTGGTCCATCTTTGTAATGATATGATTTATCGGAGTCGGCTTCGTAATAGCTGAAAGAATTCCACGAATCCGAGCAGTATTTCTACGCACAAATGCTTCCGTATAGAGGATCGAAGGATCCGTGTCATCTTGTTTGCCTTTAATGATTTTCCCAATGCGCCGTGTCATTTGATCATGCAGAAAATCTCCCGGAAGGTCTGCAGTCTTGGACACATCATTGAGACTAAGAACTCCGTCTTGAGTCAACCTTTCATTCAAATCTTGAGCCAAAGTATCCAAATAAAGGGTTGTCACCAAATGTCCCAACACAAAATGCAGTGATCTTTCAGATTTAAGAAGCTCAACGACGCGAGCGGTAATTGTTGTGACCGAAATATTCAAAGTAGTAGACAATTCAACAAGGGATAGTCGGCCTGAAACATATATGAATGGTTTATATTTAAAATTTTAGCTCGACATTACTTTTCAAAAGCATTTCAATAGGAAGAAATTACAAATTTACAAACCTCCGTTTACATAAAGCTCATCTAGAATCTCCCTATTGAGTTGTTGGGGGGTAACGTATTCCTTCCCATCTGACGTGAATACGACGTCCAAAAGCTTCAATTCAATCAATTTATTCACAATCTCGATGCAATTGCGCTCCGTTAGCCTTGAGAACATTGTAAATAGTCAAAAATAGGAAGACTATGAATATATTGACACCACAAAAAGTTAATTTCATTATTAAATATAATATAACTAACCTTTGAGCAGCAACGGTTAGCTGAGCCCTTTGGAAATCAGCTGCGAGACGTTTCACTTCTTCCCATTCCTTGGACGACATTGTTGCAGAAACTGGTTCCAATTATGCCGGCTCCGAATAGGTCAGCGTCTGCCAGAGGTCAAGGTCAAAGTTCGCAGTTGACGATTTGTAATTTGTCAATTTTTAACTCTAACCACTTCACAGAGCAGTGAGAGCAGAACCGAATTGTTTGTGGAATTACGAGTTGGCCATATGTGTGTGAAATGTGACAGAAAATATTATGTGGAAATGGATTTTACAGTTTGGCGCAAAAAAACTTATCCAAATGCTCGCAACTCGCAAGCAGACGGCAACGGGCAAACTATATAACAAAATTAATTTTTTGGACTAAGATTAGACCAAGTGTTCGTGATCTTTTATGATAATTGAAATAATCTGAATAGTTTTACTGAAAATTTCGAGGTTATTGTTGCAACAAAATTAGTTTTCCTCGAAACACTTTGCTGCTCAACCGCAACCGCAACCTACCAATTCATTCATTTTTGCAACCTACGCTATTTAATGAGCACTTGTTCCCCTTCTAATATTTTCCTGATAGATTTTCTTAGAGATTCTTTTTTCTAGAAACGAAATTTTTGCAAATCGAATTCTACTCAGCGGATATTAAAATCACATTCTCATTTTTCTGAATTCTAATTTTTTTGATTGAAAGGAACTGAATTTGCAATATTCGGAAAAATTTAATTGAACGGCTATTGTAGTATTTTGATTGTGACTGTAACATGCTCACTTGCACCATATGATTATGAGTACTTTCTAATTTTGAGCCAGAGTTCGCGCAAAGTTAGAATAATTCGATTCAAACTGCGACTTGAGAATGTTGACAAAAGGGAAGATTCGATTTGTAATTAATTTTTGAATAAAAAATTATTTAAAAACGCAATAATTGAATAATTCCACTACTTAGAATTTAGATTAGGATATTTTAGTAAATTGCTCTAGTCATGAGAGTTTGAAGAGTTTTAGGGGGTGCAACAGTTGTAGCATTTCTCTAAATTTAAGGTATATTGCAGATTTGTGGGTCGTTTGTGTTAGTTTAGTTACTAGAATTTATTAAAATGGGGAACCAACTAGTAGCCTTTGCGCCGGCCGTGATTA
>JAQGCM010001981.1:0-12735 GCA_034699705.1 Hymenaphorura dentifera
GTATTTATTTTAAGAAAGTGACCTCTAAAAAAGAACCTTCTTTTTGATGCCCATATGTACGTGTAAAAGGCACGGCACGAGCCGTTGGCATTGGCTCATGCCTTGCCATGCATTCACGCACTTTCATTTCACACGCACTTTCGTTTTTTTTTGTGTGATTTATGATTTATCATGTTTATTGAAAAGGTTAATTAGTTGATGGCTAGTGTTTGTTTGGTTGATTGTTCAACAATGACATGAAATATTGAAAATGAGAGTTATGGGATTTGATCGTTTTAAAAGAACTTGGGCTCGTGGCTGTTTTGGTCCAGATAAACATAATGTTGATGGTTTCTTAATGCTCCACTTGAGTGACGTTAATGGCAAGTGAATGAATGGCTGTTCAATTTTGAATTGGATTGGATTTGTTGAATAGCATAATAGCAATACATACCGCATACCGGCCAACCTAGAAAAATCAGAAAATGAAAGTAATAGACTTTCATAACATAAGTTGACAAATTTTAATTGAAATGGAAATTGAATATAAAATGAATGTAAAGCGTGCCAAACTTTTCATAATTGGAGGAGGTGGGAGTACTGTTTTTATTTAAAAAAAAGTCATTCATAACCTTGACATACGTATAAAGATGTGCTCCAGAGAGCAAGAATTGCCCAGATTTCTTATTTTTTGAATTTTTGTTTTGTGATATGAAACTATGAAACATTCCTCATCTTTATCAAACAAATTCTAACACAAATCACAAAACTCATAACATTAGGGACGTTTTCCCTTTTTAGCGTTGTCGCCGTCCCTGTTCTACTGTAAGGGTAGAACTGACCCTTGAAAAATTAGCAATTCACAATACTTATTGCAATTTCCAAACATACTTATACATACTAATTCATATTTATTCAAATAAACTTTAAAAAGCAAACAGCTGTCGGAGCCGAAGATCTGCTGTCATATTATTATTGGTTTATTCGTTGAATTAAGCAATGCTCATTTTTTCATTTGGCAAGAAATTCAAATTCAAGATTAGGATTGTTTTGATCTGTTTTTACTCGACATTCGCACTCTCGCTATCTCGCACCACGCAAGTGTGCAATGCACTACGCAGAATTGTTGTACACTTTGAACTGCCGATTACAAATAGCCACAAATGCATGATAAAGTGCTGTACACAGGAAATGAGGAAGTATACAGTAAGTGGAGTCAGTACTTTTATTTCAGAGTATGTATGCAAGACTTTCGGGACTTGTGATTTGTGTAAACTTAGTTTTGTTGTTCTGTTTCAATAAAAATAAAAATGCCTTGGTCAAGTTCATAACTAGCTTAGGGATTCAAGGTAAAAGCTAAAGGGATTTGGATGGAGAGACATTACAATCGTTTAGTCTCAAGAGTTTGTTAAATATTTTCATTTTGTATTAACAATTCCACAAAGCTAGCAAAATTTGCGATCGCAAGCCAATGCCCAACATGTTTTAATAAACTTTAGCTCTTTTTACTTCAGCCAGCACGCCAGCAGCAGCAGCAGAACATGTAAGGTAGGGTAAGGTGTTACAAGTTGCGTTAACAATATTTTTGACGTGTTTAGAACAAAAAGAAAACAGCCTGGAAATAGGTTTAAGGAATGATGGGCTGAGAGCAGAGTGGTTGAATAGAGTAGACAAGACAGTAGAGATAATTTGTATCCAATAGTTATAAATACAAAAACCGCAATGGGAACGGGAACAATAAGGAAGAATATGCTCCCATCCGATCCCTTCACGTTATCGTAGTGGTTGACAAAATGCAAATGGAACTACACAAGCAAATCGCTTTTTCTCGAAATTTCTTTTATAGCTCAATCGGAATTAGAACAGAGATCCTATATTATTGTGCCGTGCAACCAATTGCCTGACAAAATGACAAATTGCGCACTAAAGACTGCATTTTAATAAACTTCCGTCTGATCTTACATTTTATGTAATCTTGCCACCCACAACTGATAAAATCGAATACGATAGGGCATGGCATGTAAGGGACGTTCTTGAATTTCGATTTGAATACGAAGGGATATCGACATAGTATTAAGTAATTATTTCATTTGTAGTATTTTTTGTGGAGCCTTTCACCAATTCAACGGTCTCGAACTAAATTGCATCGATGCATCAGTTTAAGATCTTCTTGGCCGATTAATTCATGGGGTTTTTATATAGAATCGAAGTCATTTCATTTCATTATTCTGCTTTGCTCTTTGTGCAGAAAACGTTAAGTACGTTTAACATTCATTAGTTTCTTGTCACTTTCGTATGTACTATGTAATTTTTGCTGCGTACACTGGTATTTCCAATATTTGTAACTAGATTTGGGTTTACTCCTGCGAAATGTAATTTTTCTGGATTGGACGTATTCTAGAAACCAAATTACCCGTACAATGCGCAACCTGCCATTGCCATAGTCATGGTCTTGCAGAGAGTTAGAGTTAATATAGATAGCCTTAATGCAGTAATTAAATATAGCATTGTTATCACTGTCATTTCATTTGAAATGTTACGAAACGTGCATTGTAGCATCTAATATACTCTGTGTAGCTTTTCCTGGCATTGCTATCTTTGGCTCTTGTAGGCATCAGAGTGATCAGAGGGCTTACTTTTCACACGTGCGAAGGTGAAATATTCTT
The DNA here is from genome assembly GCA_034699705.1 of Hymenaphorura dentifera. Lineage (NCBI taxonomy): Eukaryota > Metazoa > Arthropoda > Collembola > Poduromorpha > Onychiuridae > Hymenaphorura > Hymenaphorura dentifera. The sequence continues at coordinate 2,646 of JAQGCM010001981.1, forward strand.
AGGGCAAACATTAACACTTGTACAACTTAAAAATTAGTCATACTCACACTCGAAATTGATAAAGTACAAAAGTGCTTCGTGCGGAATTAGAATTGTGTTGCTCATTGTGGAGTTGAAGTATCCATGCTTTGAAGCAGCGGTGCAGTGCTAGTGTTTTCCTTGCTCTGTAAACTTTCAAACTATTTTGTATTTCTACATTATCTGCATTCTAAAGTTTCCATGTACTAAGTTCTGCTTTTTTCTTATTGCAGACTTCAACAAATGAAATTATAATATGGTCTAGTAGATGAGCTCCACTATATTAAAACTGTCCAGACCTGGGATAATCTGGACCGGAATTGAAACAGGTATTTTATATTCCAAATTATGACCTTTTGAACATTGAACCTCAAATGTTAAAGGTCTGCATTTTTGATTTTTTTTAGAATCGTAATCAACCTTGGATATCAGATGGCTGCAGCTGGAGGTGGGCAAGGGGGATTGCTTGGCCAGCCTGGCCGAATTCCAAGCCCACCAATCCCTCCACCGATTCCACAGTCAAATCAAAGCAATGGAACAAATTCTGCGGGACAAGACATCCCTACGCCGGTGGCTGAGAATTGGTGTTACACACAAGTCAAAGTGGTTAAATTTAGTTATATGTGGACGATCAATAACTTTTCCTTTTGCCGAGAAGAAATGGGCGAAGTATTAAAGTCCTCCACGTTCTCAGCTGGTACAAATGACAAATTAAAATGGTGTTTGCGAGTCAACCCGAAAGGTCTTGATGAAGAGTCCAAAGACTACTTGAGTTTGTACTTGTTGCTCGTCTCATGTAACAAGTCAGAGGTTCGAGCCAAATTTAAATTCAGCATTTTGAATGCCAAACGGGAAGAAACTAAGGTAAAATTACTTCATTCTATGTTATGTTTTTGGTATTTGATCTGTTCCTTTCTGAGCATTGGACTAAAGTGAATTTTTTAATTTTCTCTAAACAGGCAATGGAGTCTCAGAGAGCGTACAGATTTGTTCAGGGGAAAGACTGGGGGTTCAAAAAATTTATTCGTCGTGACTTCCTACTGGACGAAGCAAATGGACTTTTGCCCGACGACAAACTAACAATATTTTGTGAGGTCAGTGTGGTAGCTGACAGCGTGAACATCTCGGGACAATCAAATGCAGTTCAATTCAAAGTTCCAGAATGTAAACTAAGTGAGGATTTGGGGGCCCTCTTTGAATCTCAAAGATTCTCAGACATTACACTTAATGTGAATGGGGTTGAGTTTCAAGCTCACAAAGCTGTGCTGGCTGCCCGAAGCCCAGTCTTTGCTGCCATGTTTGAACATGAGATGGAGGAGAGAAAACATAATCGAGTTGAGATCACGGACGTGGACACAGAAGTATTAAAAGAAATGTTGAGGTTCATTTACACGGGGAAAAGTGCAAATTTAGATAAAATGTCAGATGACCTGTTGGCAGCAGCTGACAAGTACGCACTTGACCGACTCAAGGTCATGTGTGAAGAAAGTTTATGCTCAGGACTCAACGTGGACAATGCAGCAGACGTTCTCATTTTAGCAGACTTGCACTCTGCCGATCAACTCAAAGCCCAAGCAATTGATTTTATTAATATTCATGCAACAGAGATCATGGAGACGGTTGGGTGGAAGTCCATGGTTCACTCACACCCGCATTTAATCGCAGAGGCTTTCAGAGCCTTGGCCACCCAACAAATTCCACCGATCGGTCCTCCACGGAAGCGGATTAAACAAAATTAGCTTTTTAGATACAGAGAGAGAGAGAGAGAGTATGAGGGATTTTATGAGTATTTTGTGTAAGTTAAGAAGTATACCACCATCATCATCATCACTCATTTAAATTGTTTTTTTTAAAAGCAAACCATATTATATAGGTAAAGATTTATAGTAGAGTTTAGATTTACAAAAGAGTTACTACCTGTATTTAGGGTTTAAAAAGTTTAAAGAGCAGCTGAAAAAGCTTGTGAACTCCCTGTGTAATTTTTTGTGTAATAAAAATGAATTAATGCAGATATACGATGCAATACAAAATAATAAAATCTGTTTTGTCAATCGAACGAAGAAATACGTAACTCTTTTTTGTTGTTTTGAGATTACGTGGTGGTGATCAATGATGCCAATGAATCTGCAGTCATTTTTGCAAAAAATTATCAATTTCTAGTAATATTTATTGACACTAAGATTTTTAAAGTTCTGTTCTGAACTGAACATAAATCATAATTCTAAGTAATTCCTTTTGCTTTGCTTTGCTTGCATTGCATTATTGGTTGTCAAAAAGTCCACACGCTCGTACAGTACAGTACAGTATAAAATTCAAAAACTGAAGAATTTATGTAGTTTAAAAAAAGAAAGAAAAGAAACACAGACACAGATAAGAAAAGACAAACTAATTAACTACACTACAGACTACAGTACACAGTTTCCTTAAAATGATTAACGAGTTTCTTAGAATTATTTCAATTATTTGATAGACTAATTCTATAATTTCTTCACATGTACTCATATAAATTTTTTCCTGAGGAGTATAATTTTTTCTTTGAAAAATACTTCTAGATTATTAGCTAGTTTATAGAACTCTGAGGTTTCGGAATTATAGTAGCGACAATTGTCAAAGATTTTGGTTACGTCTCCAATAAAGTCACGGAGACGCGTGTAAACTTTCTCAGCCACGCGAACGTCGACTGTCTGGAGATCTGCAAAAACAAACAACATCAAATTTTGAACATTACATTTAGATTTTTAATACTTTGCAAAATTTGTACAATTTGCAGCGTTTCTTAAAGGTTTTCTTACCCATTGGTTCCTTAATAATCCTGTAGTAATTTGGTGCGTCTTTGACATCCACTGGTTTGATGAATGCCCAAGCCGATTTATGAAGTAGCATTTGTTTAACTAATTTATTCATGAGCTCAAAATCATCAGGGCTCAAATTTTTCAAATTTGCCGAGTTCAACGGAGTATTTGGATCACAATTTGGACAAATGTACTCATCCATTTTAGTTGACTCAGACTGAATGACACCAATGCATCGCCCGTGAAACCAATCTTGACATTTATCACAGCAAATGTAAAATCTGTGCAGAAAAAGAGGAATTTAAACAAAATTCTTAGCCTTGTAGAGTAGAAATATTTGGAAAGAAAATGATTTGCAAAATTTTTACTCACTGTGACTCATCGTAGGGTTGTTTGCACAAACAATAAGTTTTTTCATCAGATTGGCATGAATCACAGATATATTCACTCAAAGTTTTTGCCAACTCTTGTGAAATTCCAATACATTCTCCATGAAACCAATTGGAACATTTTTCACAGCCAATATAAAATCTGGTCCGATCATAGGGTGTATCACAAACACAATATTTTTTGGTCCGATCAAACTTATCCTTTGACTTCTTTTTCTTTGTTTCATGCTCATTGACATGGCTGTGCGTTGACTTTCGTTTCTGAAAAATTAAAAATGTTGTATAAACTAAAAATTGTTCAATTAAAAGAGAAATTAATTATTCCTTGCTGTCGTACCACTATTTTAGAAGTTTGTTTGGTCTTTTGAGGAGATTCAGCTTGCACTGCCGCCGCAGCAGCAATTTTCTCTTGTGCTATTTCCTTCTGCAAAATTCGTAGTTTATTTTAGAATTTGACTTGAGAATCGCTCATCTTTTTGTAGTTTAAAAATCCAACTATTTTTTTTACCTGAATTGCTATTTTTAATTCATTCTCCATTGTATTTCTTTTCTTCTCAATGTCCTTCTTCAACATTTCCTTATATTTACTCATGACTGCAAGTAATTTTGCACGTTGATTGGATTGTTGTAATTTTAAGAGTTTCTTACTCGGTTTAGGAGTGACCACCTCAACCGGCTCAACAACTTGCGGCGGTGCTAAGGAATAAAATTGAAAAAAAAGAAGCAATTTGTTTAAATTGTGCTGTTGTTTTATTTCGGCTTCGTCAATTCAATAAATCCATGAACAAACTTATTAAAATGGTAAACAAAAATTAGAAACAAAACAAAATCAATTTTACAAAGGCCAAGCATTAGTTAAGTTAGTGTGTTGTCAGTCCATCCAAAAATTAGTTAGTCAAAAAAACATGTATGTAGAAAGAAAGTAAGGCACAATCGCACAGTAAAATAAAACTAAAAACTAAACGAAACAACAAACAAAACAAATTCACCAGCCAAGCCCACCCAGACACCAGCCAAAATTTCAAAAAATTACATTCATTGACTTACAATTTGCCAATTGAGTCTTTTGTTCAACCATCTCTTCTTTCTTCATGAGTTTCATTTTCTTCTTGGGAGATTTCGGACTCTTAGCTTTTGTGTTCTGGATAACTAAACTGATAGATTCATCAATGGAGGACAAAGACGAAGTAGTAGTTTCAGTGTGGACTGGTGTAGGCTTTGGCTTTGGGAGTGCTGGTGGTGGTGGGGGTGACGGTAGTTCTGGTGGTGGAACTTTTGATTTCTCAGCTAGTGCGAATTGTTTTTTCAATTGTGTTTGAATTTGTAGTAGTTCTGCAGGTGAGAAATTATCCCCACCTTGAATAACAATTTTAGACCCTCCAGCTGTCTCAAAAATTTGGGCGGTGATCTTTGAGGGAGATGTAGCAGGAGACGACTGGTTTAGAGCAGGGAGTTGAGGTCTTTGTTGAGACGACGGTGATGATGCCAAAGGCACAGGGGCCGCTGGTGAGATTTGCATTGTGGGTGGTACGGAAATTATTGTCTGAGGTTGGTTTAATTGTTGCGGAGAGGTATTAACTTGCTGAATTGAATTAGGGATCTGCGGCATCATGGATGCCGGGTAATAGTCTTGGTATACCAGCTTTGTTGCCTGTGCTTGAGTGCCAATATTGGGAGTGGGACTTGGTGTGGTGGTCATCACAATACTTGGTTTTTGTTGTTGCTTTGGAGTTGCTGGCCTTTGTGGTGTGGGCGTTGTTGCCACTGCAAAAGGAAGTTTTCGCGGAGCAACAACAACTTGTACAGTTGGAGTTGCAGGAAGTCCAGAAGTCGTCGTGGAGACAGAGGAAGGTGTGGCAGCAGCTGCCGGCGACAATGCTATGACTGGTTTTGTCGGTGACAGACTTGCTTTTGTTGTGGAAGCAGCACCCCCGCTGGGTGACTTGGTCGTGGACTTCCCAGGCGTTGCTTTTGTTGTCACCGGAGAACTAGATGTTACCTGCGCAAGTGGTGAAGTCATTGTGACGAGTTTGGTCGGCATTTTGGATTTCGACGGCGATACGATTGAAATCGGTAGAGTCGTTGGTTTCATAGTCGGCGTGGCCAAATACTGCTGAGCGGCACTGAGAGTACCTGTGGCGTTTGTTATGATTTTTGGAGAGCCAGATCCAATTTGTTGCCCGCTGGCACGTATTTGTTGATTCATTCGAGCTGCTAATTGGTCACCAATTGTGGCAACGTGTGGGGTGCCCGGAACCGAGCGGGCCAGAATTGGCGGAATTCTGCTAATCATTTGGTTTGACGTCACAATTTGTTGACCAATGATTCCCGGCGTTGGCACAATTTGCTGTTGAACGACAGTTTGGCCTGATTGCCCAATTCCAGGTTGAGTCGTGACGATCTGCTGGGTAAATCTCACGGGCGAGGTAGTCACGCTGGGTTTGCCGGTTACACTGGACGGCATGGCTGCAAGGAGTTGCTGCTGTTGTTGTTGGCCAAGCATCACAGGAGTTTGACTCGTCATGACTTGCTGTTGGCCAATCAGAACTGGTGAGGTAGTCACATTCTGTTGAAGGCCGCCGACTTTCGGGGGTAATACTATGAATTGCCCTCCACTCGAACTGGTCATTATTTGTGGGCTATTTACTGAATTTGGTGCAGAAGTAGCCACAAATTGTTGTCCATTTCCGGTGGTAAATATTTGCGGTGCGCTTTGGGTTTGTTCAGGAGCATTTTTGACAATAATTTTTTTCTGTTGGAACTGATTCGCCAAAGCTTTGATCTGAAGATCATTCAAACCGTTCGCATTGATGACGTATGTTCTGGTCCCATCAGTGTACAATATCTTATTTCCTTGGTTTTGTATTAAACTTGGCTGCTGTTGTTGCTGATTCGCATTTGCAATCAAAATTGGACTCTGGTTGATGAAAAATTGTTGATTCACTTGGGCGTTAGCTGTAGTTGTAGAGCTCGCAGGACTCTTGTTCGAAATTAGGATCGGAGTTTGTTTGTTTTTGATGATATTCGGACTAATCATTCTGGTTGGTTGCAAAAGCGGAGGTTGCATGGAAGCATTATTAAGCATAGTCTTCATGGCTGGACTGCTGATATTGATAAGCGGTTGTTGCAAGAATTGTTGCTGGGGGGAATTTGTTGCTACAAGACCGGATGAGGTGGCCACGACACCCTGTTGCTTATTCAATGGGGGCGTTGGCGTGGCCATCACAATTTGTTTGTTTCCACCAGCAGTTGTAACGACGAATTGTTGCCCATTCCCTGGGCCACTTGTCAGAACATATTGAGGTTTCCCTCCAGGGGTTGTCGTCATTACAATCTGCTGTTGCTTATTTCCTTGAGGGGTAGTCAAAACCAACTGTTGTTGTAGTTTACTTCCGGTCGGAGTTGCCGCCGCTAGAACTTGGGAACTAGTTCCTGCTGTAGTTACTGACACCAATTGTTGCTTACCACCAGGAGTTGTCATCACAAGTTGTTGCACATTACCAGAAGCCGCAGGTTGAATTACAATTTGTTGTTGTTTCTGCCCTGGGGCTGCCGTCATAACAATTTGCTGTTGTTTGTTTCCTAGAGTCCCAGGTCCCGCCATCACGATCTGCTGCAGATTTGGTGTTAAAATCACCTGCTGCTGCTGATTCACCACCCCAGGTGGAAGTGGACTTCCCTGTTGATCTTGTTTGGCACCGGCTGCGGCACTCGATGTGATGACATGGATTTTTCCGTCGGCAGTTTGGTAAGCGTGTTGACTCGGCAGCAGACCTTTTAGCTGTAATTTTCCATCTATCGTCCTTACAATTTGCAGCCGCTGTTGTTGTTGCAGCTGCTGCTGCTGAGCTTGTGCTGATGTTGACGGGGATTGTATAATCTGCACTTGCTGAAGTTGGCCGGCAGCTAATTGGACTTGATTCTGCTGTTGTGCCTTCCGATTCGCGGCAGTGGTCTTAGGGCTCGCCTCCTTAGACTTTGTCACAAAGAATTTCTTGGGAGTTGACTTCGTTTGTTGTTTTACTTGAATCTGTTGCATTGCTACGTCAGCCATGCTTTGCTGAGGGGTCGTTTGTTGCACAGCCACAACTTTCCTTTGTATCGGTGTTTGGCGTCCTGAATTCAAAGTGACCGTGTTCCCCTGACTATTTTGCTGAGGCGTCACCGAAACTCCAATATTTTTCTCTTGGCCCTGCGATCCGGTAGCCGACTTTTGTTGGTTTTCAACTCGGCTGAGTGCTTGCTGCTGTTGTAGCTGTTGGGATGCTGTTGGGACTTGGACCTTATTCACTGTGTTAATCTTGACATGGTTGTCCCTTTTACTCAAGAGAATCGTTCGTTGGACTGGTTCTAACTGCTCCACTTGAACGGTGTGACTGTGATTCGTGTTATTATTGTTGTGATTTTTAACGGAGGCGGATGGGTCTAATCTCTCTGGTTTGCTGAGGATAATTCCGCTCTTTATCCTCGTGTTCGGACTATCGTTCTTTCTGAGAACTTCCAGTTTAGGTCTTTCAATTCGATCGCCGTAGAGACGTATTTCCCAAATTTCGATCTGATTTTCATTTACCCATTCTTCGACGACGGTTGGGTCCGTTTTGTCTTGTAGCTCAGTTCGTTTACGTTTACGAAGGCCAAGACGCGAAGGTGTAATTTCTAAATTCAGGAAAATACAAGACATATTTAGTACTTAGTTATGACGTCAAAACGTCCGTTTTGAGTTGACTGAGTTCATCCCTTTCGTTGTAGGAAATCCTTGCAAAAATTATGAATAAATGCTATAATTATCTCAAAATAGACTAAAAATTTCTTACCTCTGACAGTTTTTGGCAAATCAATGGGCACGATTTCTTTGCGACGCAGGTATTGTACCTTATTCAAAAATGGACCTTGAATACGATGTCGTAAAACTTCGTAGCGGATAATTTCCATATCCGTTGTGATTTGATTTTTACCGTCGCCCGAGTTCGGTGGTTTCGTCTGAAAATATGATTACGTAAATAAGCCTGAAGCGAGCCAAGTTTAAGGTCTGAGGAATAGTAATTAGTACTTAAAAAACTCACTTGCAAATCGTCCCATCGAATACAACTGTAAAGAATCCGTATCCCCATTCCAATACTGCCCAAATTGAAGCAATTCAATAAATTAAACTCCCATATCCGATTAAACGAAGGTTTCCCGCAAGGGTAAAACCACAACGGATTTGTCTTATTGTTGCTGTGAAACCCGGTTGGAATCGTGTAGCGCCCACCGGTTCGAGCTAACCTCATCAATTCTTTAGACTGAAGCACAAATATGTTCGGTTTCTTGTTACTAATGTATTTGGAGATCAAAGGGTAAACGACTGGCTTCTTGCCAGTTTCTGGTTTGATTTTCTTCAAGAAAACTTTACTCTGGGTCTCTGTCCTATCGATTTTCGTCAATTGGCAAATGGGTGAGTAGCAATTTTTCCCACATGAATAGCTGTAGCATTTGTAGTTTGCCATATTTTGTATAAACTTGTAGTCCGTAGAATACTTTTGCATCAATTGGTTCTCTTCTGCCTGGACTAGTTTTAACCGATGACCTAGGAGGTCATCTAAAATATTAATCCTGTGGGCAATTTTAGGGTACAAAATCCGATTGGCAGACACGATGCCTAAGGAGACGTTGATCAATTCAGTGTTGTACTTCTTAGGCTGTGATGGAGTGACTGGAGCTGGTGCCGTCTTTGTAGTGCTTGAAACAGGTACTGGTGTAGCAGGTTTAAGGTCCGTTTGCCCAGCTTCCAATTGACTTAACATATTTTGTACTACGCTGGCCACGACGTCAGAATCAGATTCGGTGACTGCCGGAGGTTCTGCCTTAACAGGGTCTTGTTCCACAAGAGTTTCGGGTTTCTCCACTTTCACTGGAGGCTCGGTCTCTGTTTCAACCCCGGTGGGTTCAGCCTTGATTTTCACATTGCTATCCTTTTCCTTAGTGCCGCTGCCGATCCCTAAACTCAAATTTCTCTTGGCCATCAGTTTGTTGTATACAGTCGGATCAATGAGCATAGTCTTGATTTTATTGGTGTCGGACTTTACTTGAATGACATATTTGTATGGTCCATTGATCAAGTTAAACTTGTAATTTGGGGTTTGTTTAGTGGAGCGAGTGTGGCGCATCCAAATCCAACCGAACTGACCATGGAGACGATACTCTTCCCCTTTAACTTTCCAGATCTAAATACGAGTTTTAAAAAGACCCAAAATATATAACGAATAAACGAATCGACAAATCAAACAACCGAATTAGCAAACAAATTTAACAAATGCTCACCTGGTGTTTACAAGGAATGGTGTACTTGACGAATGGATGAATGACTTTGAATTTGTCATCCTCATCATCTTTAAACTTTTTCAACTTCTTCTCTACTTTCTTCAGCTCGTCTCTCTCAAGTGGATTCATTTTAACTAATTTGAGATGACCCACTCCGTCCGTCCAGATATTGTTAAATAAACAATCTCGGAGACATCCTCGGAACATAATGAGCACGACTTTGAAGTCATTGATGGACTTACAGCCGTTAACTGAATTAATCCAAGTTCTTCGCAGGAGTGGCCAATTCGTGTGCATTAGAGTCAATGGAATATTGTTTTCAAAGTGGAGAAGATTTGCTTTGAGTGTGGCCAACACGTTTGTAATTGTGATGTACTGGCCAAGCCACTTGAATTCGGAGACATGGGTTAGACTAAACTTATGACTCATGTAACGTTTTTTGTCACGCTCTTCGTTGTGTTGTAATTTGCTCAACGTCGTCGAGTCTTGACTGTAGAAGTTGACGTAGGTTTTGTAGTTGGATTCTTGTCCGAGTTTGTACAGTCCGATAGATTTCAGACGAGTCGTCCTTTCCTTGTCCACATCCATTAA
>JAQGCM010001982.1:0-12733 GCA_034699705.1 Hymenaphorura dentifera
AAAAATCTCGAGTTATGGCAGCACCTCATTCCACGAAGCATAAATAAACAAAAAAAAACTCCGTGGAAACACCTTGCGTACATCTATATGTATATTTTTTTTTACGATTTGATTTTCCACCGACGTGTCACGAGACACGCAGAGCAGACACGCGATAATAGGCTGTGTTTAGTCTCTCCTTACAAATATTAAATTAAAATGCACTACTGTATAAGTATATTATGTGTTTGAAAATTGAAATAAATAAATTTGTTTTGGGCCACAAAAGTTTTTGTTTTCACACAACGTTGTATTCTAGTAGGTGACATAAAGATTTATTTGAATTTGAGCACGGTTGTTGTACGCAGGTTGGTTGATGTACTAAAACGTACATAGAGCACGACAAAATGCTGCTGGTTAAAATAGTTTAGATAGGGTTCAGGTAGGAGTTTGGTTGTCATACGTCAGGGCGGGTGAATGCACGCACTGTCAAGATAGGACTCAGAAACATTTTCATGAGTTTGTCAAATGATGAATCCTTCTGTTTATCATGATACTTAGCCGACTAAGTGTGTTTTTCATTTACTGTCTCGGAGACAGTTGTGTGATTCAAAAGTCACGGCTGATATTTTTATAATCATTTTATAATCATATTTTTTCTTGACTAAGAAATAACCCGAGAAAGCCAATCCAAAATCAAAGTCTTTATTCTGACCCATTTTGAAGTAGTACTCTGCAGAATGCTGAGTTTCTCAAAAAATCATGGATAACCAATACAAAACTATGTATTAAAACTAACAAAACTGTCGTCGGACTCTAGTTCTTATGAGCTGAGCAAGAGGAGCAGGAGAGTATTGCCTCTATTCTCCTCTCTGCACAGGATAAAGGAATTAAAAGATAAAAAAAAAAACTTAGAGCTTAGGTTTTTAGGGAGGGCGGGGTGCGCCACCTAGCCACGCTCTGGGCTCACTACTCTTCGACCTAGGCAAAACGAAAAGACATGACGTCATCTCATTCCACACAAAAATACTAGTCATAGCCAGATAGCCGGACCGCTCACAAAGCTCGTGAGCTTGAGGGGGCAATGATCCCATGGTCGCCCCCCTTGCCCCCCGCCCCCACCCTTGGGACTAGCAGCTCCGCTTCCTTCGTACTTCCCTTCCCCCCTCCAGCTGTGAAGCACCAGACTCGCACATTGCTCCTTTGCAGTTTATGAACCGCCCGGGCAGGCAAGAAGTTAGGCCATGGAAGTGGATAGAAACGAATGAGGGACGACGACGCAATTGGTTCCAAGTAGCAAAAAAAAATCCAATGACTCACGCAATTTCTCTCCCCGAGTCCTCACTTGCACTTCAGGGCCACGCAACTCACACGCGCACCAACTGATTCCATGTAAAAAGCAAAAGCTTCCTGGCTGCTGACTGCAAAGCATGCAAGGCAATGCATGCAACCAAAACAAAAACACACGATGAGAGAACATCCACATGCAATGCAATGCAATGCGAAAGAACTTTCGTCGTCCCAACTTGCCCCTTTTTTTTTTAGCGAAACAAAGCAAAGACAGGGATGCGGTGCGGAATGCGTTGAGTCGACTTGGCTCGACTGGTTCGAAAACTTTCGAAATTTTAAATCTTCCGCCGCCTCCGATTGTGTACTCGCCGCTCGCTTTGGTCTTCGGTTTGAATTTGAGAGAGCTGTTGTACTAGCCTTTTAAGCTAAAATGAACTCATATTTCTTAACTATTCAATATAAAGTGATTTCTAGCTAATTCTAGTCATGTCGTGGCATTCTAAGCTAAAATAAACTCAAATATCTGAACTATTCAATACCAAGTGAATTCTATTTCTAAAATCGATTGATAATAATAATAATAATAATGATAATTTCCTGGCCAATTGATTCCTTTCCGGAAAATCACTTTATGGTATCGAATAGATCAGATATTTGATTGTATTTTTATCTTAGAATGCCAGGACATCACTAGAAGTGTCTAGAAATCACTTGGTATTGAATAGATCAGACGTTTGACCGTATTTTATCTTGGACACCACTAGAAGTGTCTAGAAGTCACTTGGTATCGAATAGATCAGATATTTGACCGTATTTTTATCTTAGAATGCCAGGACATCACTAGAAGTGTCTAGAAATCACTTGGTATTGAATAGATCAGACGTTTGACCGTATTTTATCTTGGACACCACTAGAAGTGTCTAGAAGTCACTTGGTATCGAATAGATCAGATATTTGACCGTATTTTTATCTTAGAATGCCAGGACATCACTAGAAGTGTCTAGAAATCACTTGGTATTGAGTAGATCAGACGTTTGACCGTATTTTGTCTTGGACATCACTAGAAGTGTCTAGAAATCACTTGGTATCGAATAGATCAGATATTTGACCGTATTTTTATCTTAGAATGCCAGGACGTCACTAGAAGTGTCTAGAAATCACTTGGTATTGAATAGATCAGATATTTGAGTTTATTTTAGCTTAGAATGCTAAGGCATCACTAGAATCCGCTAGAAATCACTTGGTATGATGGTATTAGTATTGAATTGTTCCGATATTTGAGTTCATTTTAGCTAAAAGGCAAGGACATCACTAGAATTGGCTAGAAATCACTTGATATTGAGTAGCTCAGAAATTTGAGTTAAATTGAGCTTAGAATGCTAGGGCATCACTAGAATTGGCTAGAAATCATTTGGTATTGAATAGTTCATTTATTTAGGTTTATTTTAGCTTAGGCAGGTATTCTAATGTCCGACTCAGACTCAGACTTAAGCCTGACTTACGAAAGTCAGGCCTGAGCCAAGCCTCCTTAACATCATCCTCATCATTAGAAGTGTCTAGAAATCACTTGGTATTGAACAGTTTGGAAATTTGAGTTTAATTTAGCTTGGAATTTTGCTTTCTAGATTTCTAATGTCCAGATGTTCGCCTTTGCGTCATGTGTCCAACTTGCGTGTGGGTGTCGAGAATGGAATACATTAATGTTTAACGTTTGTCCAACATCCCAGGTCTTTAAAATTATTTTGGACAATTTTTGAAAATCCCAACTCCACAACGGCTTAAATGCGTTTTGCTTAAACCTCTTGTTGAATTGTTCGATTTTGAATTAGAAATTATGATTTCAACAGGCTAATTTTTATATTTTCTCACTTTTGGGGTCCCAAATAACGTGTAAAAAAATACTCCAGGTCTGGGCGCTCTGCGCATGTCAAATGCGACCCTCCCGCGTAGGATTAATTAACTACGATTTTTTTTAAAATTAATTTAATGTATGAAATGATTTAAGTAAGCCTCAAATCAAATCGAGAGAGTCCAAGTTCAACGAGGAAATCATGCATGCATGCTTCCATGGATTCGAGATTTCGGAGTGAATTTTTAAGTATTTTTAAGGCCTTATTTTCAATTTTCGAAATATAATGCCAACAATTTTCAAAAAAAAAATTAACACAAGCTACGCTAATTGAGTAGTTGAGCTGCTGAGCAGAGCAGGCAGGAAAGGAATTAGGTCAATTAATTGCGTGCATTTTTTTTATTTGCACTCCTGTTTTTGCTGCCTAGCTACACAACACACGATTTGCAATTTTGCAAATCATGCCTGCTATGATGATATTTAACTCTGCCTCTATGTTTTGCTGCTCATCTGCTCAATTTTACACGGGTTATTGATGTGCTATTTCGCAGTGGATCTGGTCTGGTCTGGACTCCTGGAGGAGTCAAGAGTCTCAGGAGTTTATGTATGCGAATTTGCGAATTTACTTGCAGCAACAGCAACAGGATTCACTCCTGTGTTGTGCTGTCGCTGTCCTCAGTTCCCCCCTCAGCTTCAGCTGACTGCAAAAAAATTTTGCAAAAGAACCACCGCCACCAACTACGCAATTTTGTACGTAAGCCGTCAGTCGCAGTCGTCAATTCATTCAAATGAAGGCAGGGAAGAGCCCCAACAGCCAGCCAACTCTGCCTGCCAACTAAACCCACAAAAGAATCTAAATAAAGAATCCTTTCATTGCCGAAGTACGAATTAAGTACGAATTTTGTACGTACGAATTTGAAATGATATTGCAAAAAAAAATTAATTCATTCAACCTCGTCTCGACGGGACAGCTGGAGCTGGAGCTTAGCTGGGCAGGGTAGGCAAGGTTTCGCAAACTACATACTCTAAAGTGAAATATTTCACTTTGCCTGCGTGCCTGCATGCTTGCATTTGCTGGCTGCAGTGCTGGAGTGATATTTTTCACTAATATTTTCTTTTTTGCAAAATAATTGCAAAGTGCAAAAAGGAATGGGTGCTTGCTGAACTTAGGAGCTGAACCCTACCTACCTACCTGCCTACCTGCTTCGCTACAGTCTGATCCCCCACCACGTGAACGTGAACGTTGAACGTGAACGTGACCCAACCTCAGAGTACAATCTCCTCGCAATTTCAGTTCACATTGCACACTTTTTTGCAGAACATTTTTTGCGCAGACTTCTTTTTTTTTGCGTTCACATTCGCAGTCCACGATGCAGCCTAGCAGCAGCAGCTCAGCTCACTTTCAGATTCAGCCAGCAGCACCAACTACATACGTCATTTAACTTCGTCATTTTTTTGCTAATTGTTTAAATTGCCACAACTGCAACTGGTTAGTGAAGCTAGAACGCAATTTAAAGTGCAACTTTTGCATGCTTGCGTGCATGGAACGTGTTGCAAATAACAGCTGACTGAGTGGACCAAGCACAATTTGCAAGCAGTGCAGTGAGCAGGACGCAAACTAAGCCATTCTTCGCGCTTCATCGCGGATCACAATTTTGATCGCTGTCGCGATGGTTAGCAGCTCCAGCTAGCAACGACTGGTCAAAAAGTCTTTGTCTTATTTGCATTTTGAATCCAGACCCTCTGTCGTCGCGTTGTTTTCGCAAATTCACAGAGCTCGCAATTTATTCGCAACTCTACTTGTAGAAATTGTGGTTGTGAGCAGATGAGATGAGGAAGCAATGAAGCAGAAGGAAAACCTTGAGTCGTGGCCAGGCCAAACCAAAAAAATAGTCAAGTGTTTAGTGCTAGCTCTGTGTGTATGGCTCAATCTAAGCTAGCTAAACTTTTACAATTAGCGTGCAAATCTCGTGCAAAAATTGAAGCAAAGTCTGGCAGAGCAGAGCTCAAAATAACATGTAGTTCAATGCGAGTAGTGCGAATTGCGAATTGTGAATAATCTGTCCGCCAACCTTTCCATTGCATTGCTTGCGAATTTAGCAAAACTCAACACAAACGGGTGGCGCACAATGCAATGCAATGGTTGACAAATTGGGCAGAACTTTGAGACGGCGCTTGCTGACTGACTGTACTGCATGAATGAGCTGTCACGAAGTTTGCTAAATTAATTTGTTTATTAATTTGAGCAAATTGAGCTAATTAATTTAATTTAGACTCAATCAATTGGTTTCGTTCTTGGCCAGTTTTGCAAATGCTTGGCTCTTCATCACTTCCCCCATTTTGAGCACAGTCAACTTGTCCATCGCAAACTTGCTCTGGTCGAATGCACTTTTGTCCCAAGCCACACTCATGGGTCGCAGGGCCTGCGCCTTTTGTTTTTTTGCACCGATTTTGAGCCCTACAAAATGTCGGGTTTTCGTCGTTGAATATTTCGGTGTCATCAGCTGGGCAATGTGGAACGCCGTCGCAAACGTTTTGGAACTGAACACATGAGCCGTCCCGGCAAGCAAACCCTTCAGGCCCGCATCTGTGCGGGGAGGTGAACGAACGAAAGGAAATGAAAGAGACCGACCTGATTTTTTTAAAAAACAAAAAATTGTGGGAAAAATTGCAGAACTTTCGGCAACTTACAGCAAATTATTGTAGAGCCATCGGAGGGACGGAAGAAGTCCGCCGAAAAAGTACAGAGTGTCCGCCGAACTGCAAAATTGGTTTTGAGCGGCATTTTGAACAAGGACAAGAATGGCGCCCAGTATTCCGTTTATTGTTACTCTCCCGCCTGGCAAAATGCACCCGGGTAGTTTGTCCTCACTTCCTACGAAATATCATCAGTCGTTCATTGTTGCAAAATTAGAGTGCGAATATTTTTGAGCACACCTTTGGTTTTTTTCGCACAGTACGGCCTATAGGGTGTACCATTATAATACTGCGAATATTTGCCCTGGCAGTCCGGCAATGGGAAGCTGGACACGTTGATTTGTCGGAGTTGGAAAGAGCCGTCTGGAAGTGGCGGGTAGGCAAAGCCCGAGGTTTTCTTGAGCCAAAATAGCCCAAGCTCACTATTGACATCTCCGTCCAAAACTTGGAGGGCTAAGCACACTGGTTTTACAAAAGGAGTGCCGAAATCCAAAGGGGTTTTCAAGTGCAAAATGACGTAGTGGAACTCTGGAAACATTTCCGTTGAGCTGGGGAAAGGCAGCACATATTTCACCTGAGGGAAGGAATGCAATAATTGAGGCCAAAGTTGAATTATTTTTTCAGGCACTTGGACTTTGAGGTTTTTACCTCAGAGATTTGAGCATATGTGTCCAAATTGTTGAGATTAGTTGTGTTGAGCCCGACCCCAACCACTAGTCGGTCAGGCGGCCAAACGTAAAATTGTCCGCGACTCCCACGTGGATTTTGCCCGTAGGCACCGCCCAGGGCGGCCAGAATTGTGCTTGGCCCAACGATAGTTCCGGTCACGACAAATCGGAGGTTCTTTGCGGAATTCTTTGCGTCTGTGCCAGAGTCAGAACTGCGTCTGCGTCTGCGCAGGTAAATGGCAGCATTCCAAGGGATTTGGGCCCTCAAGTCATCTCCTTCCTCATTCGTTACTCCGCAATTCGGTTGTAGTTGGACTAATTAATATAATTAACAAGAATTCCAAGGAAATCAATTTACCAACATACTATGATGCCCTGAAATAGGAATAAAGCTAAACCTTGGCCTCTCATGTACAATTTAAAAGTTGGAGAAACAGAGTCCAAGCACTCCGGTTTTTCAAAACTAGCTTGGTTTTAGTGGAGCTTCAATAACGTAATTACCCAGCTCAACTTTATGTGGAGTAGGGAAATAGACTGCCGGCGATTTCTGGATTTGTTCTGCTCCAGCTCCAGTAACAACACCGTTGCAAAATAAAACGAAAAAGCAAAATATTAGAGTTGAAACTGGTGACAATTGAAGAGACATTTGTACAACTTAATTAATTGATATTTTAAGAAATCGATTGAAAACTTTTGCGCTAGTTTGGCAAGCACTGCACTGCGTGAGCAATTGGCGCTGCGAGACGACTGCTCCGGTGGCCTGCGAAGAGATTCTAGCCACAGCCAACCAAAACCACAAGTCAAAAATATCGAAGGTCGTCAAGTCTAAGTCTAACCTATCTGTACATTTGTGCATTTTCTTAGCAAAAAACGAACGAACACTGAACAAAAAAAGTCCAAACCGGTTTTCATTTATTAATTGCAAATATCATTTTCCATTTTCATTTCATTACATTTTCAACTTAATTATTACGCGGACGATCGATTAAAATTTGTTTAAGAATGGAGGCTCTTTTGGCTCATTTAGCTTAAATTACATGCATGACATGGCGTCTTCAAAATTTGGCGGTTTGGTTTGGTTTTTAGTTTGTTTGTTTTGTAGAAGTGGGGGGGGGAGGGGTGTGAGTTGATTGTTTGGTTGGTTTATTTGAGGGGAAGGGTTCGAGTCGAAGAGTTGGCAAATTTAATCTTGCCCGTCTTGGAGGGCCCAGCAGAAGGAGAATTTCCTGTAGCAACTTGACTCGGTTTGAACACGCTAAACTCGTCTCTTTCGCCAACCAATCCCCAAGTCTCACTCTGCTCATCTGCCCAAGAACTGAATGAAAGGAAAAAAATCAATCAATCAATTAGAGATTAAAATTTTGACACGATTTGACACGAGACAAGGTTCCCAAATTTTTGAACTAGAAAACTCGGAAAACTCAACGAAAACTCGGAAAACTAAATGAAAAACTTGAAAAACTCACTCCAATTTCAAAGACATTCCATCGGCCCTAACTTCGTGGCGTTTGGCAATGTCTTGGTAGATGGAGGACGTGAAGTCGGCCAAGGACAAGAAAAGGGCAGCGTCAGAGTAGCGGCGGTAGCCCAACAATTTGGCCACAAAAGTGTTCGCCTTTTGTTTGTCCTTCCGGGCCGCCTTGGTTTGGGCCAGGGCGTCAAAGTCATCGAAGTTGGGCATTTTCCAGTGGTAGAAATTGGTGGCGTACAAGTAGCAGGAGCGCACAGCGTCCCGAGTCTCCGCGGCCGTCAACACCAACTCATACGTTGCGTCGTACAAAATGTCAGCAGTGACCCAAAACTCTTCGAGCGGCACGCGCCACCCGTCCAACTCCTGAAGGTTTGGGTAAGATTCCTGCGGGGCCCTGAGTCTCAAGTATTTCTTCATGGACATGATTTTCTCGACCAGAGAGCCCGGGGGGCCAGTTTGGGTCCGAACGCGAGTGGGCGTGACCCCGTTCGCGTCCGGGGTCGGCGGTGGGATTCCGGTGACCAAGTTTGTGATTGGCGAGGCCACGTTGGAGATCTCTTCAATGGCCGTCTCGAGCGTCTCCCTCTCTGAGGTGCAGAACGTTTTGAATATGGCGGCCCGGTTCTTGATGCTCATCATGGCATAGTTCTCATAAAAGTCGTGGTCAGAGTCTGTGCCAGAATTAGAGAAATTAAAGTTCTACGTGGTGAGTCAGAGTCACGTGGTGTGGCGTCCACGTGGCCCCTAAGTTTTTTTTTTTAAATTGAGCTTGCTTACGTCTGAAGACGATGTTGAGCGGGGTCCATTGGACTTGAAAAGTGTCCTCTTCGACTTCATCTGCTTCTTTGAGCTCTTCGGCAGTGCGAGTCTCCGGGTCAGGGATGACTGGGCCGTGACGACGACGGAACCGACTCTTGACCACAAAGACGGCCGGGCGAAGGTCACACGGGTTGTAGTCCAGGGAGTAAGTTTTTCGCAAGTGTTTGACGATGGCCAAGCACCCTTGACGCACCTCACTGACTTTGATGAAAAGGGCGTCCATCATGTGAACCAAATGTTGGGAATAGTTCCCAATGTCAGAGTAGACGGCCCGGATTTTGATCATTTCGTCAGTCAATTCGGGGAAAGCTTTTTCGGGGTCAATCAGGTGCTGGACGGCAAAAGTGAGGAGCCACATTGCTCCGCCGATTCGGGACAGGCCTTGAACCTCAGCAGAGGGGTCATCGTGGACTTCCATAAATTCTCGAATGATGGTCAAGTGATTGGACATTAGGCGAATGTCGGCGGTCGTGGAGTTCATCAAATCGATAAACTCCCGACGAGTTCGACAAGTCAATTCCTCTTGGCTGGAGAAAATAGTTGGGAAAAGCAATTAGTTGTCAATTTTTTAATTAAAATTTTAGGCCCAAAAACAGGACAGACGCACAGGGTGAGGCAAAAGTAACAGAACTGTTACTTTTGCCTCACCCTTTCCGACCACGTGCTCTTTTGTATATCTTACCTCACTCCAGGAACCACTTCCTCGGCAGTGTCCTGTTCCCGTGAAAAAAATCCCCAGCAGGACAAGCAACTCTTGAAGTTACTGGAGAACCACAGGGAAAAACAAATTAGAAAAATTGTTAATTGTCATTTATTCCAGCAATTAATTTGCAATTAATTTACTACACACCTCCAGCACCCATTTTCTATCGGTGGGATTTTGACCTTGCTTCCGGACAGCACTTTGGAGATTTTCTTCTCCAGCTCGTAGTCTTTTTTCCCTTTGATCTGTAGGTAGAAATGAAGGAAATGGAGGGTTAGAAAATTGACCTCTGACCCTAACGAGTTTTTGAAAATTGTGTAGTTGCTGGCTACCTTTGCTGGGACAGCCTCGGCCTTCTTCATTTTTTTAATGGTCGGGGCATCAAAGTCCGAATAGCGGATCAAGTCAGCGATTTCATTCTTGGGGAGATGAATGGTTTGAAGATTAAGATTGCTCAACATCTTGGCACTTTTATTTGTCTTCTTGACAGCAAAGTCCGCAAAAAAAGTTGAGAAAGTCGTCGAGTCAGAAGTCTATGCAAAGGCAAAAAAAATGGTCATTGATTAGCAATTAGTTTGCGAATTACCAATTCAGACCGACGGACCGGACGGTGCGAATTTTACAAATCTGAAAAATTAGCGAAACGAATATAGAAAAATCGAGTCGAAAAAAGTCGAAAAATTGGCGTCACTCACTAAAACTGCAGGGCAGGACAGCAAAATTCACGTTACTCAGCAAAAATTCTTTAAGTTTCGCAACAATAGTTTTGTTTCAGTGAAGCAAACAGCAAAACACTTGGCGGTGGTTGAGAGGTTGGAAACGTAGAAATTGTGAGCAAATTAATTGTTGACAGCCGGGATATCAAAAAATTGGCAGGTACGGCTAGCAACAAATAAACAAATGCCGTCAGTCATTTTTACTCCCATGACAACGGACGATGATTTTGAGCCAAAATGCCAAAAACAATGCAATGGCCAAAATGCAATTTCATATATTTTTTTCAGTGCGTTTTTTACTACATTTTCTGTGGTTAAAATTCAAGTTCAATAAAAATAATTAAAAACTAACTATTAAACAATAGCTTTGCTATAATATTTGCTAAAGTTTTTCGGGGTTTTTTTTTTTTGTTGATAAAATTGAACTGCTTTATATGTAAGTAGGTCAATGTGTATGAATTAGGGCTGCCAAAACCGTTGGTATTTATGAGAATCGGTAAGTCAAATACCGAATTTACCGACGGCATTACCCGGTTTTTATTTGACATGTTTTACATGCTAACCAAATCCACGAATTCTACCAAATCTACAACTGGTAACCATAAAATACCGCAATTCTGGAATATTTTAGTGAAATCCGGAAATTTAGCAATGCGACACCCAATTAAGAATACAGTGTAAGAATATTTATGCCTAAAATATTTTGTTGCATTTTTGCAATGAATTTCTTCACGGATTTTCACTTCTGAGCCAGCTGCTCTTCACTCCGAAACGTATCATCAGCTTTAGTCAAAATTGCTCAATTTGTGCAAAAAAAAATAAGCGCACGGTAATTGTGAATGAGAGTTTTGACTGTAGAGTTAGAGTGCAATTTTTTTTTGATTATTTGGCACTTTGCACGCACTAAACTAATTTGGTAATTTCACTGAGAATTGGAAAATGCAAGAGAATTTGGTTTCTTGCGGCGGCATTGCAGTGCAGTGCAGTATATTGGATTATTCGGTAGACAAAAATTTATTTGCTCAATAAATACAACAATGAATGGTAATGAGCTCATCAAAAATTGACAAAAAAACAAAGCCCAAATCCAAAAAAGGGTTATTATTGCTACGAGTTATTTTTCTGAAGCAATTTTTAAACATCAAATAGAGAGCAAAAGTTCAAATTCCAGCAAAATTTGTTGAGATTGTGATGAAGACAGTTGCTAGATGAGACAGAATATTTCATTTATCGAGCATTTTGTGTATGACTGAAATTTGAAATTATGCATGCAATGCATGCATGCATCTCCTGGAATAATCGGCTCCTTGCTTTTCTGGTAATACCCGGGTTTTTTCTCTGTGCTACTTTCACCTTCTCTCGGACCAGGAGGACTGGACCTGCTGGAGCTCAATCTCTTCTCATCTCATCTCAACTCCTTGATTTGCCAAGTCTTGATTTGGGTTAAAACCTAGAGACCAAAGCCCAAAATATTTCATACGCCAATTTTCTAGTCGGCTATTTTTGGCAATATTTTTTTTACAAGACTGAGAGGACACACTCAAATTTGCCAAAAACTCCATGACTCACTCCTGCCCTGCCAAGAAGATAGTAGAAGTGGAAGCTAAATTTTAGTGCCTTGCAAAAACACCAAAACTACATTTGCAAAATTATTTTGCTCCTGTTCTAGCTATTTTTGGCAGGGCAAGTTTAGGTTTGATCGTAAAATAATGCGGTGGTGAAGCTCACACCTTTGAATTAATTTCAAATTCAAATACAGAGTCCAATCTCTGAGAGTGGAATACAGAGTGGCGGGTAATAAAACTGAGGACAGACGGACTCGGACGGACGGGTTGATTGAGTAATTAATAATTATTTTACTTAGCAAATTAAATCATGGCATGCATGGATGCATGGCAAGGCAAGGAAGGCATGTTTAGAAACTGAGCTGATCGGAGTGAGTATGTGCTTCAAAATCTAGAGCAACCACAACCACAACGTGGCATTTCAAAACTGTTCAAAGCACTCACTCTGAATAATTAAATAATTTGCAATTTGCCAAATGCATGCAGCACGCTCTAAATTTAGAGTTTTAGGGTTAAAGTTGGCCCCCAATTTCTGACTCGGAAAGTCGGAGATTCGGAGTTATGTATGATTCAAAATAATTTTTACTCTATGAAGTTATGAAAAATTTTGAGACAAAGTCATGTGTATGTATGTATTTGTGTGTAAGTCAACCAAAATCGGAGTTGAGGGCTATCTGATTACTCGGATTAGAATCACGAAAATATCTTGAATACACTGCAAAACACGTTTGATTTCTGTGGTTATTTCATCTATAAATGAAATTGACTGCAGTTGTGCAAATTAGGGATGAGTCGAATAAGCCGTTCTTCTTCTTTACTACTAATCTTAATCCAATTCCACGTAATCGGATTAGTGACCATCGCCAGTTCCAAGCGTCTCGCGTTTCCATTCTTTCGAGTCACCCTACGTTTATACTTCCAATTTTTGTCACGTTTCACGCTAAGTTTCACGTCGCCGTCGACGTGATTGCCGTTT
>JAQGCM010001983.1:0-12731 GCA_034699705.1 Hymenaphorura dentifera
CGACAGCGTCATGATTCGCTCTGGTGGCGGATTTTGGAACCCGAAATCGCAGGGTTCATGACAACTTTATAGTTTTTATTGCATCAATTTTTATATGGAAAAGAAACCGGCATTCCAGAGAATTTCCACTTTTGTGAATTGGCATCTCGATATTCAAAACACATGATTGCATGCATTTTTCAACAAATCAGGAATCAGAACTAAGTTTTAAATTCTAAGACCCGATCCCAACTTGGAGAACCTCCTTCTTAAGACTAGTACTAGACTGGGAACAGAATGCTTTTGAATTCTATTGAACTGTAATGTGATATTATTCTTCAGCCACCAAGTTCATTCAGGACACTACGTGGACAATTTCCACGACCACAAAACATACCTCAGAAACACTCCTTGTTAGTACAAAAAAAATGTAATTGATATTGCTGAATCAAAAACAAGAAAATCTGCAGCTTACGTTAGGAAAAAACACTCAAAATCGGACTTGAGAACTTGAGCCCAAATTTTCCTAACGTTTCTCCCCAAAATCTCCGATTTCCATTGCTTGAGCAAGTTCACAGGAAACTTATTAAATAAATCCCCTCGAATCCCATTAAAAACACAATAAGATTCAAAAGCTCTTATGTTCTTGGGGCGGAAATGGTGGAAAACATATTCAGCAAAAATTGGGAAAGGCAAAAAAACAATAGGGAACAAACTCTCAGCCGAATCTGACTGTGCTATGAGTATTATCATTATTCGATTCACCTCTGTTTTTTGTATCTCACGATCAGTATTATTATTTTTCAGGACACGAAGCTTTTTCGCTTTCTATCCAAGGTTCAATTTCATGGAAAAAAGCAGAAAGGTAAAGGAAATGACCATTAGTACAAACTGCCTGTCCGTCCTGGTCGTCTGGTTCTCTGTGTGGCTCGATTTAATAATGAAATCGAACCTTCAATTCAATAAGAAGGGACGACTATTCGCATTTCCGTTTTTACAATGCCCGACCCGAACCTTTTACCTGTAATTTATATTCAACCCAATGTAAACACGTGCAACCAAGCATTTCCCCCTCACCCAGGTTTTATTTGATTATGTGCATCCATCCGGGTTTTCACCATAAAAGAAAAATCGCATAAGCATAACAATATTTTTTCATGAGAAGTGAAGGCAGTCAAGGCAGCAGTAGCAGGACATCATTTCTTGTGGTTGTCCCAATCTGATTGTTCACATTTTACTCAAACATCCGCATATAAAAATATGAGTTCTGAACTCTGAACAAGTAAAAAGAAAGGTATAAAAATGAATTGAAAGGAAAAAATAAACAGACGGTGTGTGTCGATGTGAGGGTGGAAGGTAGTTTTGAATAGGGACAGGTCACCGAAATGCCCGAATTGAACGTTTATTTATGTAATACCCATGTATGTACGTACAATGCAAATAAATATTGACTGGTCTAAACTACGGATGTAAATAATGGCTGTGGATTTGAAAGGATTTCTCTCACATGATGGGTTTCCATTTTTAGTAGTGATTTTCTGATTCAGAATAGGTATAAAATAAAATGTATTTTACAGAAGTGATATTTTATTCCGCCGAATTTTGACTACGAAAAGTCAGCGGAGAATCTTACTACTATTAAAAGAAACTTTCGCTTTGCAGTCTTCGCTTAATATATTGGCGAGAAAGAAATACAGAATTGCTATTAACGCCTTGAGTCTATACCGTCTGCGTCTCCCCCGTGTTTTTTTCAATTTCGACACTGTCCATTGTCATCGCCGAGTTGATTCGAGCTGTCGCTATTATTGCGATACGAACTTTCTCATTTCATTTCTATTGCAACAAATGGAGGAACTCCCACAGTTTTCTCATCAAACTTATCCAAAAGTTTCGAATTGAATGCTTTTCATTCGTAATAATTCTTTATTCTCACGCAACACAATGCGACCCACAGAACTCATGCGTCGTTTCATCAAATGATAATGACAAAATGAACTTTATGATGACAAAAATATGAAATTATTTTGGAATGGGTTCATTCCTGACGTATTTTTATGGATTCCAAAAACTAGAGTTTAGCCAGTGATGGTGGGTTGGGCCAACTACGTTCAGGTTTTCTGATTTCTTAGCGATGCATAAATGGAGTGTGATCCATATTGCGTAACCGTTCTTGAGGGAAGTGATATATTATTTTTATGGGTTCTACTTTCTATCCCAAATGTTAGAAGGCTAAGACTTTTGCTTAGAATTATGAACACGACAAACGGAATGACATAGCGGGATGACTTTTAGCTTTTGTTGGTTCGTCTACTTTGTATTCTTCCTTAACGTAAGGAAGAATTTAGAATTTAACAATAGATAGTGAAGACCACGTACGACGCTTGGATCAAATCTATTCCTTACAAGTTTATATTTCTGCCACCAACCGTATATTCTGAAGACGAGGTTTGTGTACTTCGAAGTATCACACACTACATAAAGTTCCGACACTTTTAATGGCTAAATAGCTTCAAAATTTTCCCCTCCTTCCGCTCACCAAAAAACTGAAAAGTTAAAGTACCTGTACAAAGTGTTAAGCCGTAAAATATCACCAAATAAACGGAAATGGATGGATGGATGGGAAAAGTTTGTACATTTATAATGTCATAATGCTCACGTCTTACAGCAAAAACACTAACAAGTTGTGCAAACTTTTTGAATTTGGAGTTTGGATGACTTGTTCTGTAGAAGATGCGAGAGGAACCACAAAAATTATATATTGATATTTGTACAAAATCTGTGGACCAAAAGTAAACTTTTTATTTCCTTCAGGTTCCAAGTCCAACAAAAGAGCTCCTGCTTTCACGAAAAAATGCTGAGTTTGCAGTTATGGCAAATGCAACACAAAATAATTCTTGGGCTGCTGACTTCAGCCGATTTATTTCTGTTTAGGTGTGCCAAGAACAACTTCTGGTCCAATATAAACTGGAAAAGCTTTTGTGTAGCAGAATTGGAAATAATTGTAGCCCGAACGATCAGTTGGAAAATATAATCCACTTTTGAAAAATCCATTATCATTTCAATTTCAGCAATTTAGAATTCGCAACCGAGCGGAAAAGCCTTTTAGTAAATATCCAAGAAATCTACCTTGTATGCCATTGAATGAATGCGCTTTCCACCGAATTGTACTGGACGGATTGTGAGGATTCACAAATTTTTATATACAAAGCAAGTAAATATTGAGGAAATGTTGAAGTCTTCATGTCAAACTTTCTTGCCTATAACTTATATCACAACTATTGTATGAAATTTGCAAGAGCAGCACCACGCTTATGTAATGTACAGCCTCTGGATCAGAACAATGCAATATCACGGCACTCCTAAAATACGGGGAAACATTAAATGAGAAGTGAAGTTGAAGTCAGATTTGGTGGATTCAAGTCGACGACTTAATTCCTTTGGGAATTGAATGAAAATCAATGCACACAAAAGAGAGGATGGAAATCGCAGAGTACAATAGAATCGAATGAAAGCACCAACGAGTGAAAGTTGCCAACTCAACTTGACTCAATTCTGCTCGCTAAAATTGTTCTATTCTGTAACTCTACAGTCTGCAGTCTGAGAGCTAGTTGGCTATAATTGAGATAGCAAAAGTTTTGTTTTCTTTGGAACACTTCAAGTTTCCTAGCCTCGTTGAACTCTGCTACATACTTCTGGCTTTTAAATTGAACAAATCCCAAAATCCCTATAGGCCTTGAGTCCAACGAAAGCCAGCCGTTATTGCGATAATGGAAAAGCGAAATCGTTGATGGTTTAAAACATTCATTCCTTCTAAATTCCAAATTGGACCAGTCATGTCAAACCTAATTGGACTTATTCATTCAATTGAAATCGAACTCTGGATGGTTTTGACTTTCGCTAAAAGGAAAACAAAGGGGAGGATTTCCATTTCCATGATCCTGAAAGCACAACAAGATTTCAAACCTAATCATTAGAGCCATCCTCTGGCTTTGTTTTGAACACAAATTGTGTTACAAAAATTCTTTAAAGAGACACAAAAGTAATCATTTCTTACACGACTAATCTGTAAAATAGTTTCATGTCATGCCCCAAAAAGTGAGAAGGGATAGGGCGTGCCCCTGAGGGGGACGCTACTAAAAGATACCTTAATCGTTAACGCAGTCAAGTTAGAATTCATGACTCCCTTCTGTGTGTTAGAAACCATAAATATAAGGATCGAATCCGAAACATCTAAAACAGATGGGATTACTTTGTGAAGCCAACAAGGAACAGGCGATGGCATTGATGGCAGTCAGGTGAAAAGCGGATATGTCTGATTACAGGATTGACAAATGAACTTTTCGCGTGAGACTAGAAAATTAGACAAAACCATAAAAAAGCAAAGTGGATTTTGAAAAAAAGGATTGGGAGCTCAAAGTATCATTTATAACGTAATTATGTGTTTCCTCCAGCCAAGAGAACATTAAAAACACCAGAACAAACTTCTGGAAAGTTTGAAAACTGCAATTTTGGACCATATAATTTAAAGCAATTATTTAGGACGAATTTGGACGATTCTTTGCCTTGATGTATTGACTTTTGAAATGTGAATGTCTGCGGTTCCTAAATTCAACAAATCGTCAGTTTACTAACACATGAGTTCTTCGCTTATCGGAAAATTTAAATTAGTTTTACCACAAACACTTAATCTACACGAATGCCAAAGACTCACTCACTTTGAAATTGATTTATATGCGTGTGCTGGTTGGTGGAGCCAGATTTGTTGGGCCCCACATTAATTTACTGCGAAAGTTTAGACTTTGCAGCTGTTTACCATTCTAGAAGTTATAATCTCGTCAAGTGTTCATTCAATGAGAGGCTTCAAATTTGATTTTGAAAATTCAATTAACAATTTAGTTTTCACAGCAACTTTTGACTGACTGACTGACTGGCTGCCTCATTTCAACTTTTAGTCTAGTCTAACTTCCGTCTGGCCCAGAACTTTACCAATATCTGTCAACAACTACTAAAATTCAGAATATTCGGAAGTGTCGGCTCAGCCACCAGCACAAGCAACACTAGGGAGATGGGACATCAAACGACCAGAGTTTTGCAATGCAAATCCAGTCAAATGTAATACTAATGCTGTATGTCATGGGACTCGTCATAATGTTCTTAATTTCACGCCTGGACTGAGTTTCACGCCAAGCCAAGCCGAGTCTCATTCCAGTCTGCAAAACTAAGTTCCGCTCATGCCATTTACCCAAACCACACTACTGAGTTTTCAAATCAAATTAAACCAACTAAATTAGAAGACACCGAAAGGAAATGGAAATGGCGACATAATGGAAGTGGAAAGTACTGTTTTGCAAAAGTGGATGTCTACGGATGTTCATGTTTTTCCATTTCACCGGAGCGGGTAAAAGCGTTAAGGTTTTAGTTAGTCATAAGTAGCGTAGCTACAAGAGCTCTTTGAGTAAATGATACCGCCACAGTCTAAATTGTAAAATGTAAAGGTGTTTCCAACTTATCACTAGTGAAAATCTGGTACGGATCTACCCACTTAATAATAGACAAAAGTAAGGAAACATTTTCCCCTTCGGGTTCTTGTAGAGATTAAGATGATCTTTGCGAAAGGCGCACATTTCAAGTTCACGGGCTCACCCGCCCATATTATCTTTTTTCCCAAAGGAAAGGAGGTTTTCTAAAAAATATCCCGTCTAGTAGTAGATCTTTAAATGTCTTTCTTTTCAGTTTTTTTCTTGAGAGTTTTACACACTTCTGTACTCTGTATTCTCTGAGTGTGGTGTTTTGTAGTTTGAGACCAAAGAAACATTTTTACGCAATAAGTGAACATATTAAATCCTTCTTTTCTTAAAGTGTAAAGTTTTTGTATACATTTGAATGGGTAGGGAAAACCTCTTAAGGTGCGGTAGAGGTGGAAATACTTCAAACGGCAAGCGGCCCGCCGCTCCTTTGATCTGTCAAGCGGATCAGCACGAAGCGAATGTGAAATGCGTCCATCGCGTGCCAAAATATCCATTTGAGTCATAACAATAAATTGTCGACGTTTCTTTCTTTTGAACTCCTTTAACTTCTATCCATCCAACCTTCATTCTCAACTTGTTCAGGGTCTAAAGCCCAACTTAGACGTCTCAACATAATACTTTAGAAATGAGAACTAGAAATTTCAAAACTACAAAGTGAGAACATTGAAAAGAAACAATGGGTTCGGTCAGGCTCAGGGAAAGGAAGTCAAAATTGCGTAGAGGCAATGATAGATTGATACCATAAATTGGCCATGATCTAAAAATACTGGGTGCGAAACCAATCCCATCGTATCCAACACTTTCGGCACTTTGAGCCATTCAGTGAAGCGAACTCACAACGAATTCGAACCTCACAGCGGATAGCAAGAATTGAGACCTCATTTCTTACGGCGTCATTTGAAAGTTTCACTATTTTTTTACGCATAGCATTGACGATTGAAATTTAGTTAAGGGGTGCCATTTGCCTTGTTAGCGATTTTGTAGATTTGCCAACTTTTACAGTGCAATTCTGCATTCCGGTTGTTCAGAATCTTTTAGTTTTGACGTCGGCTGTCATGGTCTCAATCTAATTAGCATTGGCTGAGATTAGTCCACAAAAGTATTACCAATAGAATGCGGATTTCGTTCACAATGAAATTAAAGAGGAGCCAGAAACTTTGAACAATGTAAGGCCAAATGCCAAAGCCAAACCATGAGATCTGCCTGCATGATCTCTTGTGTCATGTCTGGATTGGCAGAGTTTGACAAAGGGCACTTGTCCTCTCTGGAATAAATTACCACATCAAAAAATGAACAAAGAGTGAGAGTATTAGAGTCTAGAGCACTACTTGGTCGGTCATCAAAGGAATCAGTTGTTTGTGATGCATAAACCGTATTTTGTGTCTAACGGGACGACACAAATGCTTGCTCCTGGTTTGTATCTATCTGAATCTGGTCTGGTCTCTGGTCTGACATATTTTTTTCTTCCATTTTTTTTCCTACTTCAGTAAAGCAAAGCAAAGGCTTGTTTGAGCAGTAGTCTAGTCTTCAGTGCAAAAAGTGAAACAAGTTTTGGTTCCTATCATCTCCGGCTAGTTTAGCTGTGCGCATTATACGTTTAGGTTTGGCTTTAAAAGCTCAAGCCGAAGCTGAAGCTGGTCTCTTTTTCTTTCATGTCTGAGTTGAAAGTAAAGTAGTATGGAATGACATAGGGCGGAAGTACAAAGGGCAAAAAGAGAACCTTTGACAAAAAGGAAGACCGAAACAATCCAAATCTGTCTCTAGTAGAATGAAGCCGCTTCTAACTTTCCCTTTGATCTTCTCCGCTAGATTCAATTGGTCATACTCCTCCTACCTCTAACGTAACTCTTCTTCTGCCTCTCAAAGTCTCTTTTATTACTTTGTAGTTTCTGAGGGCTTCACTTCTGCTTGTTCCAAAACTACTTCTACTATTTGTTGTGTGTGCAATGGATCTGTGTGGACTAACTCCTTCGCAACCTTAAATAGTAGTAGGAACAAACACCACTTTTCAACCCAAGTTTCCCCCGAACCCACCAAAACTTGGTCACCCTTTAATCTCTGGACTTAACTTTACTTATGTTTTCCCTCTCCACGACTGAGTCATAATGCCCGAGCAAGGCTTTAAATCTTTGCTTCCGGTCTTAAAACGTGACTCTTTAATGCAATCTAGTAACTTTTAAATACCCGGAAAATGTGTATTCACTGTATGCCAAAACTCACATTCGGAGATTTTGTTATGAACATGAACAACTATACTTTTGGACAACTTTCACTTTCTTATTTTTCAAGTCTGCCGAGTTTAAATGCTCAAGAATGCTTTTGCCGGTGCAATATTTAGCCTGAAAGAGTGTGACTTTATCCTCAATTACTCGCATTATATTAGCATATATAATTAATGCATGCTTAGAAGTTAGAAAAAAAAATTGTACTTACGTTTCCTTCTAGCTTTGAGTATTTGCGGAGCCGAAGTCGGCGACCGAAAAAAGATATGGACCGAATTTTGACTGCTTGTGTGACAAAATTTGTAAAGAGAAAATGTATTTACTTTTTTTAAATTTGATTCACCGAACCACAACAGATAAATGTGCGAATTCAGTTCAGAAATATTCTTGATAACAACAAAGAAAGTTGTTGAAATGCTTTTGCAGCGAATGAATGAATGAAGCCGAGGTGAAAGCAGAAGTCCGTCCCGTCCCGTGCACTTCAGACTAGATTCTCTGGCCAACTGTTCGGGATCTGGTTTTTTTTCGCATCAATATAATTTCAAGTTGACACGCAAACTGACGCAGCGCACGCTTTTCGGGGTTTACTTGCAAAACCTTGTCTTGGTTTTCGGTTCCACGCGTCCAGGCCCTGTTGTCCCTGTCCGTACACAACCACCCTTCCAGACATTCACGCAATTCTGCAAAACTATGCACATTACATATTCTAATTCCATGCAAGGAAAGTATTTTAAGGACAAACTTAATTGCTGCCTGTGGTATTTCAATTACAACGTAATGGGTCAGGAACATCGATTTCAACTGCTACACATTATTTATAACTTTTGGAATGCAAAGAAACTTGTACAATTACTAAGGGTGCTTACCAAAAGTTGTAATCGAGAGTCGAAGACGCTAAATTCGCAATTTTGTAATCGCAGTTCTTCCTAATCAAATGAAAATCTCTTGAAATTGAAGCCTGAGTTCTTGCAGTCGCTAAGGATTTCATTTTTGAATCGATCAACTACAATAATTTACTTGTCTTGCGACGCCCTGTTTTTGATATTTAGCTTTCTGTCGATTCAATGTCAATTTCTTGAACTGAACCCTTGGAGACTTCTTGTACAACTGTGTGTACAACTTTTTTCGACTTTGCAAATGGACAAATTATTTTTGTCTTAGAATAATGAATGTTGGCGGCCTGCGGCCGCCTTGTAGTACTGCGATACGGGCACAAACAAACGGCGACCACAGGTCGCCAACACAATTCATTACTCTGAGATTTTTATCCAGCTCTTAGGCAGAACTAGACTGCCGCGGTTGCCAACAAATCCAGCACCTGTCAGGTGGGTGGCTCTGCGAAAACTTCTTGGCTCAATATGGCTTCAGTAGTTGGATTGGTTTCCATATTATAATTTACAGTAGTAAAGCAAAGCATTTAATTGTAAGACTAAACCGACGAGAGGACTACGACATAAATGGTGCCTGGTGAATTTTTTCAAAGAAAGATTTCAATTTAAGGGTGCAATTCACAGGCTGAGTAAACGTCATGCATAGTGTGGACGGATCATGTAATGTATTGCCAAAGTGAAGATATGGGTTTAGGGAAAGTAGCTGTGCCTACAAAATATAGGGAATCACCTCAAAGCCCGTAGAAATGACTCGTAATCTAGGAAAAGGCGGAATGACGGTTTCATCGAAAAGTACAAAGGTAAAGTCGTCGCGTTTTGATCTGGATCAGAAAACGGAACTTCAAAAGGTTTTACATCGACGCCCGATTTACATCCCATGTATAAGGAGCGAGCAGCCAGAGTGCGAAGAATAAAGGAGCTCTTTTGGCTCATAAAGGGTTTCGTTTAGTTCTCCTTTTAGATGATCCACAATTGCCTGCCTTGCAGTTTCCTCCGTCATCCATTTTAACTTTTAGGCGTCGTCGGTTCGGTGTGTATTGGATACATACATTATCATCCTGGGATTCACACGGAAATAAAAGGAGCATGAGAATGAGACAGAGAAACGAAGAGAAAGCATGGAAGCAAAAGTACTGCTGAGCTGATACTGGTACGGCGAAAGCAAAGAGTGAGACGTCGGGCCACTTTGAAATCGAGAGTGTGCGGCTCATATGAAGATTATTTTTGCACTCAAAGATCAAAAGCGGCCTACACTTCAATTCAAATTGATCTCCGCTAAATATCTTCTCTCGTCTTTGTTCTATCAGTCTCATCAGTGCAGTCGGCTGCTTAGCGTTATGTCGAAGGTAAGAAATTATGGTGTTGGCAGATCAAAATTATTTTGGGCGGCTGGGCACAGAACAGCTATCCAGAAATATAGAGTAGGATGAAGTGAACAACTGGACAACTTTGGAGTTGCGATCTTTCAGTAATTTGGAGAGTTCGTGGAAGAACACTAGCACGTACAATAATGAATTTCATTGAAAACAAAGTTCTCATCAGATTCTCTACTCTTGTGTAAGAAAAATGAAACGAATTATAGAAATAGCTAACCATTTTGCAATGCAATTTGAGTTCCAATAAATAATTCCTAGAACTTCCAGAATATTCAAGAAATTGTGACATTGTGTGAATGTCTGCGCTGCATAGCTTTTAGTTGTCCCCTGCTCATTCGAGTGACAGATTTGCATGCATTTGTGTAAAGAGAAAGCATTTTTCATTAGTGAACCAGCCGATACCTGCTCTTTTTTCTTAATCAGGAAGGGCGAATGAAGGGAGACTAGCACTTGGTAATGTATTTTTTTTTCTAAACAGCCAAGAGGGTTCCTTCGAAGTTTTTCACTTCTTAATGCGAACTTTGGAGTGCCAGCCTCTCATTTAAAATTTAACATTACCCTTCGTCACAGTATACTCTGATTCTGATTTTTAAAGGTTTCATCGTGTAATGAAGTTTCGGAAAAAATCCTGTCAACATTCTGTAAAAAAAAAGCGGATCTTATTCATGATCACTTTAATGAAAAATCTGAATAAGAGAGACTCTTGCTTCCTCATCATCACTCTCGTCAAAAGTCTTTCATCATGCATTCTCGCCTTTTCTTTGTTTCATACTCATTTTGTAAAACAGTCTTAAATTAAAAACTCTACCCTTCTCTTCTGTAGCACCTAACAAGAAGACTCATTTTATTAGATACAATGCAAATGCAGTTTAATTAAATACGAGCTTGAATTCGTATTGTACATTTCACATCTGAATTTTCGAGATAGAAGCATACTTATTTGAATTTGTCAACAGATTTGTACTGCAGATTGGATTTGAATACGAAGTTTTGATTCAGAGCAGCCCACCAACTTTCATAAAAACTAAAATTAACTACTGCTCTTAATTAGATGGAACTCTTGTGTAATATTATGTAACTTTAATTTTTACAAAAGTTGGCAATTTTAAGAACGAATTCTAAAAACTTCTCTTTTGAAACTTTTTACTTTCTAAAAAATTGAGTCAGAGAAAGATGAAAGGGAAAAATAAGTTTTCCAGTTTTAATTTATTTCTTTTTGAAGACATTTACGGTTCAGTTCGGTTTTGGGAAGACACTTTCTTGGTAAGTTGTAGACAGAAAGTTTTTGCCAAATATATTCAAAGATGATGAAAAACATAAGTAAGAGTGAATTACTACTATTCCTGGAACAGCGAAACTTGGAATTTTAATACGTATTTGGATTATTTGCTGCAATTTTTTTAGAAACCTTCTGTACATGTTCTGAAAATGCTTTGACAAACTATTAATGTAATTTGGTGTCTTTCTCCATCATCCATCTTTTCGAAACTTCCATTTCCTTTTATCTTTTTTCCTTAAGGATTTGTCAAAGAAATCAGAACTTGATGTATTAAGCGAAGCTCAAAGTTTTAGTTTTGCAAATTACGATATCCGAAGCCGTAAAATTCGTCACACTTCAATTTATTTATCCAAATGGATTAAGGCGGATTGGCGGATTCTTTATCGGTCATAGCAATTAATTCCATAATAGTACTAATATGCATTGCCACAATTTGGTCGCTGGTTTCCAAGGTACTTTGTTGCACATAACCACCAAACAATGGAAAATTCAAGACCCAGACAAAAAAAGAGTCGCTCGTCTGGCTTCGGCCAACGTTCTTTGACTTTTTTTTGCTCTTGCTCTTTTGAAATTTTGCCCTAAAACTTCAAGAAATCAACTGTTACTTCGAAAAAACTAACCCTCAAAATGTGTCTCCGACAACTCTTCTCGTGCTGCTTTCCTTGCCTAAGGTCTCAAAATCTTCGTCACAAAAGTGCCAGTCCTCAAAACCAGCAATCACAATCGTCTGAAAAAAGTTCGAGTCTCAATCAAAGTCCCAGCCTAGTTTGTCCAACCCATCAAATCAGTGGCAGTAAAGCAACGTTAGAAAATTCAAGCCAACTCCATTCATCTCTTGTCACTTAAGTTCCAGTGCCAGTCATCAAACCCAACAATCCTCTCAAAAAAGTTGGAGTAGAAACAACAATCCAAATCATCAGAGTGCCTGTCCAAATAGTCCAGTCCATCTAATTAATGAAAAAAAGCCAGCAGATTCAAGCCAAACCCATTCATCTCTTCGTGAAAAAAGTTCTCAAAATTCACCCGAGGAAATGATCCAAAAAAACGAACAACTCAACGAGCAAAACCAGAGAAGACCAATAAAAGCTTCTCTTCCAGAACTCGCAATCTCATAAGGAAAGCTGAGTCTTATGGCATGGGGCTTTCAACATGGGGAGGCTAGGGGAAGCGGGGGGACGAGGGTAAGCAAGGATAAATTGGGGGTGATTGAGACGCACGGCGCGAATTCAAATTTAACGTTGTAGAGGTCCTGGGCTTCCAAACTTTAACGTTATCAGCACCTGGGCTTCCAAACACCGACTCTCCGACTCTGCAAAGTTTAAATTGAAAATTAATGTAGATAAGACGAAGGCTATGATATTCCACAAAAATCATGACACGAGATCTGTTAATACGAATACTAAAATTAAGATTAAGAATAAGGAGATTGAAATTGTGAAAAAATTCCAATACCTAGG
>JAQGCM010001984.1:0-12726 GCA_034699705.1 Hymenaphorura dentifera
TTTCAACTCTTTAGTTCATGATGAGGAAACCGGGCAAGCTTCTTAAACGATCAACGTGAATATAGCCTTAGGCTAGCGAACCAAACGATAGAGCGATAGACACAAATAATTTAGTTTGAAAAGAATGTAACCGTCAAATTATCTCTATTTATTTTTGTTCAAGTGCATAATATACTGTTCTAAAAAGTGTCATTGTCGTCAATAGCCAATATTTTGTACTAGCGTCAAGCGGCCAATTGTTGCTGATGCATCAGCTTAGCTTAGAAAGAAGCCAAAAGGAGACCTATTACTTCTCTGCGTTCCACTTTATAAATATTTGTCCTAAAGTTCGCCATAGTTCAACGTGATGTATTGGCCTAGTAGTTTATCCTTCAGAATTTTATAATCTGATCATTTGTTGTTTAGCCAAAATTATTTATGTGTGAGCACTGCCATGAAAGTGACATGGTTTGAAAGCCGAGTTACTAGTTATTTTGCCATAATCTAAGTATTTCGAACGGCTTTGATGAACAAAATTCTTGTAGACCTTTTTAGTTTTAGTCCATTGAGTGAGCGAGTGGGTGAGTAAGTTTTGTTTTTTTTAGTACTGCATTTTGATCTCATCAACCAATTTTGCAAACTTGCACTGAGCACTGTAAGCTCCAGATCAATCGATGTGGACCAGACTTTCCATTTGTAAAATTATTTGGTACATAAACGTACAGACTGTTGGATGAATGGATGGATCGAGTTTAGAGTATGAGTATGTCGAGACTTTGAATGAAATTTGGAGGATTTCCTTGAGTGAAACGGATTCAAAGTAATAAAAGAAGAAGGTAGATTTGGACAAACACTTTATAGAATTTAGTGTTGATCGTAGAGAGTAAAGTAGGCCCTGACTTGGTTGGCAGTCACACGATTGCAATTGTACAACTTCCCATTGAGTCCAAAGAAAGAAAGAAAGAAATTGAGCTAGTTTAGGCAAGACTACTGTAAATAAAAGCAACAGTGATGAAAGGAGACTTGATTCTATATATTCTAATTTTCAGAAAAGTGGAAAAGTGTGGACAGTAAAAATGTGTGCCAAAAGAAATTGAATTATTTTTCCAATCCTGATTCTCCTGCACACAAAAAGCGCTGTTATGTAGATGAATGAATCTGTATAAAAAAGCTAGCAATCAAAGCGCCAGGGGGATATGGATACCTTTGGTCCTTGACTGGCTTGCACTGATTTTTGATAGTTTTTTTCACTCTTACTTAAAATAAATTTATGTCCTTCTTGGGCCTAGTACCACTACCAGTACCATTTTGTAAATTGATGCTAGCGTTAATTAGTTGGTATGTCGACTACGCGAAAACGCTGTGCATTTGTTCTACGGTTTTAACCACTAACCTCAGTTACCATATAGTCAATTATAGCCTCTAAAGAAAGATCTAGCAAGGAATCCTGACGAATTATTGTTGTTCAAATTCTGACGCTTTTCACTTGTTACGATTACTACGGTACTACAATGTACCTACATGCTTCAATTTTTTTTATATATAGCTGTGGTATTTTTTGATTAATTCATGTGAAATAAACTATCGTTTATTTACTGCATTCATGGTTGTTCATACGAACTTGTTGAAATGTCGGTTTAATGCTGCACGCACACACCACACCACAACACTTGACTTGCAACTTTACAAAAGGAAGGCTGAGTTGAGTTGTTGGGTTGGGACTCAGGCTCAAGCTCAACACTTGTTTTGACTTGAAGTAGATCTCATCCTCATCTCAAGAGCTCCTCATCAATGCAATGGCAAGTTTGCAAGCACTTAAGGAACAAGTTATTTGCACACTTGTGTTGCAAACTCGCGAATTTGTTTAGGAGTCAGTCAGAGTGTTGAGTGTGGAATGAGTGATTGCAATTGCATTGCATGCAAGTCTAACTCCTTGAATTTCGAGACATTGTCATTCCTGAAAAGAAATAGAGAGCTACAATGACAATAAAAATAGAATGAGCAATGGAATTGCTGCATTTGTACTGCACCAACAACGTCTGTACTTTGTAATGTTTGTATACAGGCAGTCAGTGGTGGCCTTAATAAAACTTTTGAATGCCGAGATTATTTTTCACTTTAAATTGAATTGCTCTGCACTTTTTTTTGTTTTGTTCGGGAAGACGTTTGCGTTTTGGTGTTTAGACTTGGACTTGGACTTGAGAGAGCCGAGCGCTCTGATTATTTCAGTAATTTCGGCAGACTTTGTAAAGAATAAAATAAAATAGAAGGAGAACAGGTGCTGTTCCTACGAGTAGCTCTAGTTCCCACTTCCCACTTTACTCTTGTCCCAGCCTGGCTGGGGTTTTATAGTATCAATTTAGAAACAAACAATATCAGATTTCAGATGTCATCTGGGTGTTAATCCAAGTCGAAATCATTTGTCGTCGCGTCACTCAGAGTTCAAAGTCACACTCTTGGATTACACATATGTAATCTAAGGTCACACTTTACACGACTTTGTTGATGTGTAAAATGCCAACGCCTACGATTTCAACGTCAACGAGGAGCCCAACTTCTAACAATTGAGAATCGCAACAATTGCCAAATTGCAATTGTCTGGGACTATTGCACCTACACCTGCACATTCATACGCGACACAAATGAATCAAATAAAAGAAACTAAATTCCACTCAAGACACAGACAGACACAGTGACTCGCATTAATTGTTTGAACAGTTTTGTATTTGTTTTATTTCATTTCATACCTTCAAAAAAATAAAAAATATAAAAACTCATAAACATTAAGACATAACGTAACAAATAAAAAGTGTCACCCTTTGAAGTGAAGGGTGGAATCGCGTTATTTAATTCTTAAAATCAACAATGTGCATTGCGCAATAAATTAGAATTAGTTTGAAGTTTCCAGAACTAAAGAAGTTACTGCATTTTATAAAGTTAGTTAAAAATCGTTTTGATGATTTGAAACGGGTTTGGCGTAGCATTGTCCGCAATTCCGCTATTCTTTAGTTTGACGCTTATTTTATCCTTAAGTTTGTTACTGTTTCTCACCACGAGCGTATAGAATAGATTTTCTAACTTTTTAATTTTACATTTAAATTGTAGACAATTGGAAGTTTGTCTGGCAGCAGATTTCTTAAAGATGTCAATCTTGTAGTGCAGATCTCTTGGCCAAATGTACTCGAGGAGCATGACGGACGGGTTGATGAACGTAGGGGCATGCTGAGATATAATTAAACCCGTCTCACAAATAAATTTATCTAGACAAGTGTCCACTTGTTTAATGTTTGAACTTGTGATCAGATTGGTTGGAAGTTGGGTCATGATGTCATCCAAAGTTTCCTAGACATTTGATATAAAATAGAGCACAATTTTATTAAGAAGTCTAGATTTTGACGAGCTCTTAAATTCGTTGATTGGTCTGGAAGAGTACCTGGAAAATGCTTGATTGAGTAAAATAAGATCCGTCAATGGTTGATCGTTTCCTTCGTCCAGCTGGTGTAGTAATGACAGGGACAGGGAGAAGGAGTAAGAGCAACAATGGCAACAACAATAACAGCAAAGGCAGAATAGGAAGAAGAAGTAGAAGTGGTAGTAAGAATGGACTCAAAGCTAACAACCCAAGTCCTTTGACAGCTTTCACTGCTTTTACACCTTTCAAACCTTTTAACCCTTTCAAACCCAACAAACCAATCAATTCTTTATAGTCAGACATATCATCATCGTAGCCTCCTCCACTTCCTCCATAGCCTCCGCTTCCGCCTCCGTAGCCTCCACCCTAAAATAAAAATATCACATTTGTAATTCGTTCTGGATAGACTGGAAGTACGGCCTGCATTTCATGTGGAGAAAGTCCTAAACTCAGGTAGGTTTATGGTTCCGTTGTTGATCGAATCGCAAGTTACGAGTTACGACTGACTTCCTAAAGTCACGACTCCCTAAATATCCACCTGATCATCTTCAGCAGCGTGCAAAATTCTTTGTTCCTTGACAATTCGAAAACGCATATGAAATCAAAACCCAATTTGGCTAGATTGAAAATGGCACTGGTCAATTTAACACCAAGATTCCACTTTGTTTGCTAAAGATGAGGAGTACGCTGCTGTGCTAAACATGGCTCGAGTGTGAACTAATGTATCTCATTGTGAGAATTAGCGTGCAAGAAACTGATCGTCCCATGTTTATTCAATACGTCAATCATAATTCTTCCTTCCTATTCAATATTGACACTTGAATGGTGTTTTTATGAGTGACAATTAGAAGGAGACGAATTGTCTGGCTTGAGTTGTCGTCGCGTTGAAGATGAAGTGAGAATCACTCAATCATTCAACGACGGCTAGACACTTTACAGCAATTGTAGTGCTAATCACTACTGCTCCAAATGAAATTTTGCAAGACTATTAAATACTTATTTCCGCAGTTTGTACCTTTCGGATCAAATTTCGTCGGGTTTTGACAATTGAAAAATCTTGCAGCTTTTTTATTAGCAAACTTTCTGATCAAGTGGAATATGCCCAATTCCTACTTTCAGATATAGCCTGAAATTTCACGGACGGTACGACCTTTCGACTTCAGTGAATTGGACCGATACTGCCTACTTTAGCTCCTAAACCATAATTCCAGCAGCAAAAACCGTTCAAAATAAATTTACCATGACAATCGGCGGGATGGCATAGTGAGCCGGTGGGTAAGCCATGGCATAACCGCCTCCATTTCCGTATCCACCTCCTCCTCCACTTCCTCCACCAACACCACCTCCGTATCCACCTTGAATCATTCCACCGCCACCCGGGTTATAGTCTCTCGCTTGCCTGCTCTCCACATAACTTTTATTCGTGTCAATTTCCGCAACTGCTTGCTGGACAAACAGAAATATGGTTGCCGTCACCAAAATCTGCGCCGTTTTTAACATGATGGCTAATTCACACTTTGCTTTCTTTCCAGCCGAGCCGCTCAACCGATTTCAATGAAAGGAAACCTTCAAAATCTTTCCAAAAACCGATTTTCAGTTTTCTTCAGCCCTATTCAGTTTCACCTTTAGTTCAGTTCAGAATTCAGATTAGATCAAATCACTTGTTCTTGCCAACCTGATCTCAACTTGGTTCCGTCTCTTACAGAAAATCGCACTTGTTTCCCGCACACTCGA
Organism: Hymenaphorura dentifera; assembly: GCA_034699705.1. Taxonomy (NCBI): domain Eukaryota; kingdom Metazoa; phylum Arthropoda; class Collembola; order Poduromorpha; family Onychiuridae; genus Hymenaphorura; species Hymenaphorura dentifera. Next base: position 5,126 of record JAQGCM010001984.1, read on the forward strand.
AAACAACAACAACTACTAACTTGATGAAATCATTTTTTGAATCCTTTTTATATCATCCTGACCGGGTGATTGGGCCGGCGTCACATCAAATTGGCTCCTTCCCTAAAGCCAAATGCTTTGCAAAAATTTAAGCAAACCCTATCCCAAAATAAAAAAAATGCCGGTGATGTGATTGTGATTGTGTTGAGCAAAGCAAACCAGCAACAGCAGCAGCAAACCAGAGGAGAGGACCAACGCCAATCGCTCTTGCTATTTACAATTTTACCTGTGCTTTGACATGTAGCACTACAGCAGATTCAGCAGTAGTCGTATCGTATCGTAGAGGATTTTTGCATTTGTAGAGATTTGATGCACATAGCCTAATTCCCTTCCAAGATGGTATAGAATAAGAAGAGCGACTGACTCACTAACTCCACATCCACACAACACATAGGAGAGAGAGAGAGAGAACAGAATTAAAAACAAAACTTCCCCCCTCAGTCTTCTTTAACCTAGAAAAATTTCAATTCAATTGAATTGTAGTCTAAAAATAACGCTCTGTAATCACTTTTTCGTGAGAGTATATTTCCCATCTGTTAAACCAGAAAAAAAAATCTTTGAATGGACATCTCTCCTATCTCTATACATACGCGTACATACGTACATACATAACAACATCAGTCGTTGACCCAATTTTCCACTTTTTTCTTCTTCTTCCATGCTTTGCTCTTGCTTTGCTGCTATTTATTCCTTCCTAGCCTTCAAGGGGGATACGAAAACGACGATACGAATAACGACTATACGATGAACGATTTGTTCAGGTTTGCTCTTCATTCATTTTCTAAAACTCCAATAGCCACGCCACATAAAAAAAGCTCTTCTCTCTCCTGTTGTACTCTTCTACGGCCAAACAACAATAGGGTTTATTGTTAGAACCTAAACTAACTCCCTCAGCCACTTGTAATTAATTTCAATCACATTACATTTTTTTTCTCTTCTTCAAGTAGACACAATTTTTCTTCAAGCATGTAAAATCAATTTCTAACCTAAACGTGAACGTTCATCCATCATACTTATACACACACGATACACACCTGTTGCATTCTGCAACTTGCGAACTTGCGATGCGACACCCACACCAAACCTAGCACCTATTGTATTGCCGCCAATCGGCAATCCATTATCTAATTTGCTGTACAAAAAATTCCTCAAGTAGAGTTAATAGCTTGACATGATTTTCTCAATATTTAAAAAAAAATTATTAGTAAGTGTAGCAGGGAATAGCGTTGAGATTCGACATGAGATGACCGTGATGAAAACAGTGGCCGGCAGCTGCCTTGGCCTAAGATTTTTAAGAGTGTGATGAGATTCCCGGACACAGCCAGCACAGAACCCACGAAATGAAGAAAAAAAAAAGTTTTGCCCTAAAATTCATCCCTTGTGTTCTCCTTATAGAGTAGAAGCAAGATTCAGGCCCAATTCACCTGTCTCTTTTTTTCTTGGTCGCCTCGTCCTGGTGTGAATAATGCTTAAAATTTATAGGAGACTTTTTGAATCAGAAAGCGTGATGAATGATTTAGCGGTCATGAATTAACTACGTTCTCTTTCTTGAGTCTAAATTTGACTTTGAAACATTTAGGGTGAGTCTTCGTCCGGTTCAAATCAAATGATGTATAACCGTACAATGCAAATTTGAATACACGGCAGGCAGGCAATAGAAATGGCACTTTCATTCCAACTTTACTCATAAATGCGCAGGTGCACGATTTACAACAATCAAACTTTAGAATCAAAATCAGATTAAGGTTTCATCGGAAGGTGTAGCAGCTCCTTCAGGCCAAATCAGAATCACGTTCTTGGAGAATCAGTTCCACGTGGCCTGCCTGCCTGCCTGCAATTGCAATGTTATCAGAAATCAGAGTCATTTAATTTAAAGTGACTTTATTGAATTTGAGTTAGTATCAATAGCGCGTGTAAATTCAATACATATCTGCACTGATTCATTGCTGAGTTGAGTTAAGAAATCTGTTTCTCGAACATTTTGTTCTCAAAAAAATTCAAACCGACGCCTCCATTTGAAAAGCTACAGGAATTCAAGAAAGCCCTAGACACTAGACATTGTGGCGGCGGCGGCTCGCTTTCAGGCCTTGAGCCGGTTCTCAGAATTTGGGGATTAGGATTAGAAATTGAATGGCTTAGGGGATTAGGATTTGGAGTTAACCCTGTGCAAGTGTGATAAGCCGAATCATTAATCCGCATTAAAGTGAGTGCCCTCAATTCGCCAAGGGCCGACTTAAAAGTACACATACAAAATAAGAACAAATTCACATAAAAAAGAAGAGTGTGTATGAGGAGAGGCCAAGATCGAAGCCAAAAGGAATTTTATCACTTTTGTGCAAGAGCGAGTTGCAATTGCAATTCCGACCGATTCACATGGGATTCTTTTAACGTATTTTAAACTCAAAGGTGTTGGCTTTGGTTTTTATTTCCACACCTTGGCATTCAAAACTAATGCAAAAGTTTGCACCTGAATTCTGAATTGGCGAATTTGTATTTGTATTCTTCTTCGTCTTCTTCTCGGGTCTTCTCACCTGACTGTCTGACTGACTACCTGCCTGTCGTCAGCCCAGCCAGCATCCATCTCAACAAACACACCTACCTCATCTCGTCCTCTTCTGACTCTTGCTGACTTCCTTTTTTTTTAAATTTAGCTTGGGCTGGGTGAATGATTTTGCACAAATAAATCGACATCTACTCAAATCTAGGTCTTCAATAAAAAATGTAATGCAAAGCCTTGGGGTTGGTTGGAGTTGAAGTCCAGTCCAAGTCCAAGTGTAGTATGAAGTGTAGTGTAATGAGATGAGATTAGCAAATTATTCCAAGTTGTGTCTCGTGTGTGTGGAGTCAAAAGAAAAGTTTTGATTTCTTTTGACTATCTGAATTGGCAATCTGTTTGTGCAGCAGGTGCTCTTGGCTCGCGTCGTTCGTGTCTCGACACTCGACGTCTCCTTCATGAAATCCAAGATGAGTTGATCGAGAGTGAGCATCATACTACGTAACACAAAAATGATCAAATAGCACTTGATTTATCAATCAATCAAATCGAATGTATTTTTTGTTTGTTTCCCTTCCATTATGAGTGGGCAGAAAGTCTGGGCCTGGGCTTGTGCGTAATTACAGACAGTCAGTCAATGGGTTGCATTGCTGCAAATAGAGATTCGACTCAAAAGTTTAATACTCGTTTAGAGACTCCGACGAGCTACTTCTACTGCAGTATTTTCATCCGATTCAGTTTATTCATGAAAGGGATGAATGCAAAACGGAATTAAAAATTTAGATCAGTCTCAAGTGAATATTTTGACAGTTTAATATGTCTGTTTGTGAAACTGTATGCATAAAGAATAGGAAACAATAACTAGGTGATTTTAGATTGTTTTTTTCTTCGCACCAAAGAATAGGCACGGAAAGGCCTGGCCTTGTTGTCCCTCAAGGGGTTCTTGATTTGTCTCCGGTCTATGAATTAGGCAAGCTGTCATGAATTTGAATGATGAAAATAAATTTGGTCCATTCAATTCCAGCTACCACTACTACTAACTTAGCCAACTGCTTGGTTGCTTGAAGGAGTCGAGGAGTGAAGAAAAACTAGAGCAAAGGATACGAGCCAAACAATAGAATAAGGAACAGAACAAGGTTAAGTTTATTCGTACAATAAATTTGACTTAATTATCTTCCTCTAATTCGATTCCTCGAAACCAATCTTCAATTGCCTTTTTCTCCTGCACTGTGCTGCACTTGAACTACTGCACTGCACTGCAAACTTCATTTGCAATTAACCAGTTCAAGTTCTGCTCTGCATTTTATTTATTCAAATTCATAGAATCAAATTCATTGGTTTCAAATAAAAAAATGACTAAAGTTTTTTTCGTTACACTTTTCTCGCCCAATTTCAAGAGTGTGTAGAGCAGAAGCTGAAGCAGAAGGTGACCTTCCCACTTCCCAAATATATTTGCTGACATCTGTTCCTCACCATGCGTTAGCATAGTACACAAAAATATGCCAACTGAAGCCGTGCCGTGAGAACTCATAATTAGATTTCCATAGAATTTCTCAATCTCAATATTAATTTTATTGCAAAAATTAATGTCTCTTGAGTCTCCTACTTGCAATTGCATGCAATGCCCTCCTTGCAGCAAAGTGCTTCTGTACTTTAGGACATAAAAAATGCTAGACAATGGCAAAATATTATTTGATACGACAGAATTCGTCCAACCTGAGTTATGCTCTGTGGTGTAAATTTAGCTGGTTAGTAATTATGGCCAAAGGAGGACAAAGAACTTGTTAGGCTAAATTCATCTCAAGGTGGTGGAAGTAGAAGAAGAGGAAGATAAAAAATTAAACTTTCTTCTTCGGTCGCGGTGTAGGAGATAACAAAATTATCTTTGGATCATAATCTCGATGTTCATCCTTAACAAGTGTGAATATTAATGACGATTGAAGTAGGCGAACGGAGACACTTTATAAAAAAAGCAATCAATTATGGATGATTACCACCTTCTGTACGGAGAATCGTTAAGTGATCCAACACGTATCTTTATATTCAGCATTTCTCACGACAATGAAATGGACAAACTTTATGTCTGCTGTCATGTGGGCTCACTCAACCGATTTCAATGTGCTACACCTTAATTTATAACCGATCAAAAATAATTTATATTCATTTGATCCATAGTCGTCGTCATCGTCATAGTACATAACTCATTGTTACTTGAGCCGACGCGACGTCTGAACGTGAAATGAGTTGACGCCCGATCGGACAAACACACTTGGAAATAACGCATGTATGGCATGTGAATCAAATCATGAGAAAAGTGGGGATGGCCGGCCGGAGTTGAATGTCGTGAATGTAAGTGATGATTTTATTTGAAAATTCTAAATTGACTCTTGAGTCTTGTCTTGGCTCAACTTCATTCAATTTATTACATATAAATAATGTTTTGCCCATAATTGAAAAACTTGGCCGCAAGTAAAGTAGTCCAGTCCAAATTCTCTTGTGCTACTGTTTAGCATAGCAGAGCCATGCTATGCTACGTATGCCAAAATGCCAAAATACAAAACGTGCCCAATCTTCAAGATCAGAAACAGATTCAATCTCTACCTAAATGAACCGTGCGCAAAAGATTTTCACTTGTTTGCTCGATATGTTGACCTATTTTTTTGGTTGAGAAAACTATGTGTGTACGTACATGCTTGACCCTTGACTAAAAATTCAGTTCGAACACTTGACAATGAAATAGAGGGTACTTCACACCCTCAATTTCATTGTGAGCCACAAAAAGACTTGAGCTCACTTGAGTGACAGAGAACAGAAGAGAACCACAAGAAAATCGAGCAAACCATGGCACAAGGTTGGGGTTGCGGTCTTGTGGTGTCGTGGTGCTACAAAAAAATCAAATCAATGCAATTGAAATCTTTGAGCTTTTTGCTTTGCTTTTTAGAATAAAAGAAAATTCAGATAGAAATTTCTTTGACAGAAGCAAACATTTCATTTCTTTCTTTCTGAAGCGGTCTTGCTTAGCATTGGTTGAGCACGTCTGCCCTAATTTTTACAATTAACTTGAGCTATTAAAACTAAGCACAAAAACTGAGGAACAGCACCAACCAACATGGAAAATTTGTCGGCATAGCTTCAAAAAGGTGACCAAGTGGGTGACAGATGTTATAATATTTTGCACTTGTGGATGAAAATATGCAATTTGCGATGATGTGCAAGTGCAAAACCAATAAGAACGTTGAACGAGATGACGGAGACGAAGACGAATCATTTGAAAAGAAATATTTAATCTTTATGAAGCGTTGAATTGAGACGTACAGGCACAACGCGAGTGTCCTTTTCCTTACAATTATCAAACAATTAATAAAAATGACTCATCAAATCTTTATATTGCTCCGTTTGTGTTGAATGGAATATCAATCATATTGTTTGCTGGCGAAGTAATTCTGCTGCTCCTTTCACTCTGCGTCTGTACAAGTGTCTAATTGATGTTTCTCGTGCTTGTGCGTACTATACACGTTTACAGACGAGTATGTAAAGTCTTCATTTATTTTTGTACAAAATTAAAACTAAACAATAAGCACTACCGTGCTAGTCCAATACAAGGTTTGTAAAAGTTTGACCTAAAAAACTATGTCGACAATCAGTTTAGTTAATTTTCTAACAGTATAAATTTGAAATTCAAAAGTTCAACTAAGACATAGCTAGCCAATAATTAACGTACAAGTCAGTCTGTCCAGCCCCCCCCCCCCCAATGCACATCCACGAATGCAAATTTCTTTGTGATTTGAGTAAAGTATTCCAGCACTCTAAATATTTCCGAATATTGTCGCATCATTTAGAGTTGCAAGCAAACCCCACAGAAAACGCTAACTAAAAATAAAGTCATCCCAAAAATAAATTTGAATTGAGGTAAACAAATTGCTTCTCCGCTTGCACAGGCTTGTTCACGTAAATCAAAGTCATAAAACTGATTCTGAGCTCTTTTCTTCAGTATGTTGTATTTCATAAGCTGTTTTTGAAATAAATCAATTCTGGAATTTCTTCGAATTGAGCCATTCTCGTAAACAGTAGGAAGACCCTCTTGTGAATCGGAAGCAAGAGGAATGGTTTGAGCCTCTATCTGAACTAGTTGTTCTTCTGAAACATCGCCAGCATCTTGTAAGGTTATCTGAGGTGATATTGCCTCGACGATGCAAGGATCGTTATTCTGAGAAATCTTTGTAGGGATTTGGCGGGGCAGCGGCACATAAAATTTCACGTCGAAATATGTCCGCATGACCTTATCTCTAGAGATTTTTAACCAAAATTCCGGAATTTCAGAATTCCTAACGCCAGGAGGAACACAGGTGTCAATGAGTTTGAATCTAGGACGAAAGTTCCGAGAGATTCTGGCACACGGTTGGAATGTCAGGATAATATAAACACAATCATTGGCCTCAATGATTCCACTTCGCGGTTGAGCCAAAAAACGTTTTGGACTTGTGGTCAGCATTTTGTAAGCAATTCGATTCTTGGAAGGATTCATCAGTTCAACTCGGAGTCGAGAGGGTACATTAAAAGGGCCTCGGAATTCAAAAATGTGGCGCGGTGTGACTTCAAGAACCTGTGTTGCCATCTTGGACTGTTTCGAAGCGTTAATAAAGTTTAATTTTGCAGCAATAAAAAATAAATATCTAATAAAAACCTTGTAACAAACTTACATAATTCAATAGAGTTCCAAGTTTGACTTTCCAGCTAATAGTTCAAATTAAATTTGATTGCAGGATGATTTTCACAACAATGAATCCAACTATTCAACTGTAGAGTTACTTCAATTTTTGTTTTGCAACTCACTTATAGATCGAGAGCGCTGAGCGGCGAGCTGGTGGTGTTAACAAACGTGAATCCCTCATGCACAGAGCGAAAAAATTCGAGAATAGTGGGAAAACAAAAATTCATGCAAATGCAAATAGCAAGTTGAATTTGAAATCAGATTTGTGAATTGTTTTAGGCTTCAAAATTAGATGGCTACCGAACCGTTGGCTTTAGTGTACTGCATGCTGGCAAAATCGTAAAATCCATTAGAACC
>JAQGCM010001985.1:0-12710 GCA_034699705.1 Hymenaphorura dentifera
AATTTTAAGTACCGCATATTAACATTTTTCATTTTTAACAATGAGATGCGGCGGAATTGACCGAATGACTCCAACATTGCATATTGCATTGCATTGCATTGGTTATGTTGTCAAACAAGAAAGCCAAGGTTTGGACTCCTTTTTTTGATCAAGGGGGGCTACCGACCGACTGCTAAGCAGGGAAATGAGCTCAATGAGCAGTGAGCGAATGAGAGAGCTCGTTGGGTGTTGGAATATAGAGAAACCCTCCCTTCACAAAAATGAGTAAGAACCAAATGACTTCGTGTGCTCAAAGCCTTGAGCCCTGTGCTTGTAAGCATGGCAAATTCCATCCAAAGATTTTTCCCTCCTTCACGACCAGAGTTCGTTTGGGAGGATTTAGGAATTGCTATGATCCTAATGTTAATACATACAGAAACCTTGACATGGCCGCCATTCCCTCCTATCTCTTCTTCACCTGAAGACGTTACAATTACAAATTCTACAAAAATAAATTTCAAAATTTGAGAAATGTTAATTGCTGGGCTTCTGCAAAACTTAGATATCTGACAGGTTCAAGCGTATCAACTTCGGAAACATTTGAATTTGAAGGGCATGTGTTAAATATTTTATTGTTGGAGTTTGTTTGAATATTTGAGAATTCTGAACCTTAGGATTTTGTCAGAGGTTTACCTGCCCTGACCTATCAGATATTGCACGTAAGTCATATTGATGGAAATTACATATAGGACGACGATACAGGTGCATGGAAGAATTAATTAATCATTAATACTTTTAGCGTAAAGTAAGGGTGGATAGCCCATACTGTAAATTCGTGGCATTAGTTTTGGTTCCAACCACTATAGTAGATAAACGCATACTTTTTAACCCAACGATAACTCACTAAACTCACTATTATATTCCAATCTAGTAGTTGCATACTATTACTAAATTCTGCTTGATGCGACATTGAAGTGATGATACTAGAAGAAATACTACGCAAAATTAATTATTATTATTAATTATTGGTTGTTTAATTTTGTGTTTAGGTCAAGGCACAAAGTACAAATCGATAGTGGCCCCTGACCACTGATTCCTAGGCCACCATGCCTGGGAAATATCTTGAATATATCAAAGTAAGCTTGTATTCAGCATTTAAGAGCCCAAGAAGTTGTACCTAGCGAATTTGATATAATCTCGAAACCTTTCTGTTTCAGGCTGGGAGATTTGTTGTTCCGGTTGAGATTACATTTTTGCAAGCTTTACTCACGGATGATTTGACTGCTAAAGATGAGTTTTCGTCAAAATGGGCTGAGCGGAATGACTGGAAGGTAATTCATTATAATTCCACGAATATTTAGAAATATCTACTATCTACATCTAGTGTTAGTCTTACAATAGGATATAGGGAATGTTGATGTAAACCTTGACTACTACCATAGACCTCGAAAACCAATACCCTACTGGGGGTACTAGGTCAAACACAGGTCCTAAGTCTACCCGACGTAGCTAGTTTCAAATAGTTCGAGTGCTACCAATTCTGCAGTTCCATCCTGGTTGTCTTCTAATAGATTTCATGAGATATTTCACGTATTTTTTATAGGAAATCAAGTCGCTACTAAAACCAGCTGTCGAGGGTTGTCTCAAGTTCAATGATGCCCTTCCAGAGAAAGTCCCAAAGTCAACCCGCATCGTATTTGGTCAAGACATCGGGCTTGGGTATATTTTCTCTCTGATATTTGCTGCCTTAATGTACCATAATCATTCTGGAATGTGTACTTTATCATATTAGACAGAACTTCTCACAATTGGTTTTCACTTTTAAAAATAGGTACGCTCTGGATATGAATAGTGATAAATCCCCATTCTTCGCTGTCCTTGACACTAAGAAAAACTGTTGGACCGACGACGAAGATGAAGAAGTGGATGAGAATACAGGATTTCATAATTTTGGTAAATAATCCAGTTTTGTCTAATCCCGATTACGATTTGAAATACTTGCTTTTTGTGTGGTTAATTGAGTTAATTCGTTTACCTTGTAATCAAGAATAGACTGAAAATTTTAAAAAATCAACTTAACTCACACTTAGATTTTTTTTCTAGGTGGTACGTTTAAGTCCTATACTCCCACAAAACTTTACGTAAAGGTCGTTGTTGTGAAGAAAACGTTTTCGACTTCTGATGATGGAAAACGGATTCAGAAATATATGGGCGGAAAGAGTGAGGACATTCGGCAATACTACCAATCGCAAAGGTCATTGACAGCCGGAGTTGATTCACCCATTGAATTTAGTGTCACATCAAAAGACAAGTGAATACATATGATGAAATAAACTTTACTATGCATGACTACTTCTCTTTGACCAAGTTTATTTGCTAATTTTAGGAACGGCGGCACATCCCCGTTCGGAAAAAGTCATCGCAAAAAGGAAAGTCGATCTAGCATTGAAAGTAGAAGGTTTAGCACTGGAAATGAAAAACAAAGCAGCACAAGTCCAAACATTCTTGGTAGTAGCCGGTGGCCAATAAGTAGAATCCCTTCAATAAGTGGGGACCCTTTCTGGAAGAATACGCGAAGTAATGCTGATGAGGCTTACTACGAGGAAGAGAAGGAGGATGACGACGAACCGGAAGACGAAGATATTGTGCATAACTACAGTAGTGAGGACATGCTCGTACCATTCTTCAGAAATACTATTGACGACGAAGACGACGACTCTTGCAGCCTTCTTGATATTCCAGACACTCCGATTGGGTATAAAGATCCAGAGCACATTGAGAAAAAATATTCGACTAAGGAACCAACCAAATCAAACCGCAGTCCAACTTCCGAGTATAATTCCACAGCCTTGGATTTCACCAATATACTGTCGAGACCGAGTACAAATTTTAACAAGAGGTCGGATGCCGGACTTCCTTCCAGCACACAGAATAACCAAAAAAAGACTACTATTACATCATTTGCTGAAGCATTTAGTTCAATCGACAGCGAGCTACGGAAGAAGAAAACACAGAAAACAAAAGAACGAGCGTCATCACCAGAAAAGCTTTCTCCTCTACACAAGCAGGATTACTTCAATTCCCCTATCAGAACCAAATCATCCTCTCCGAATAAACCACATTCTTCCGTTTCACCTACGAAAGCCAAAGCTTCAACCCTGAGTAAACCGAATTCCCCTACCAAAGCAGCTAGCAAAATTTCAAGAATTCGTCGTCCAAAGGAGAAGCCATTGAAACTCCCGGTGTATTTTAAGAAGCAACAAAAGGAAAAGCGTCTCGTTACTCCCAGGAAGCGCACAGTCAAAGCAACCAGTACAAAAAGAAAATCGAAGCTTACCTCGACCTCAGTCAAGGAAAAATCGCCAAGGTATGATGAAGATTTAAGCGAACCACCAGAAGCTTCGAATTTAATGGAGATTGACCCCGAAATGCCAGTACTGGAGAAAATGGTCTACTACACAGAACCTACTCAACCCGCTCCAGCTTATACCTCCCCAGTGCGATTACCAAAGGTTGAGCCCTTCGTTCCACGACATGAGCCAAATATTCCTTTATCGAACGATGTGGAAGTGCAAGTGTGGAGTCCGGAGATAATTTTGGAAACCGAAAAGAAGCAAAGAAGAGGAAAACGTAAAGGGAACGTTGTAATTGAGCCGCAGCCAATACAAACAGTTTCTGCCAAGACACAAACCGAGATCGAAGTCCTACAACCAGAACGAATTCTACAAAGCAGTCCAATTAGGGAGTTGCATTTAAGTCCGCCAACACCTCCAGCAGAACTCGAAGTCACCTTCATACCTCCAGTCACAGCCGCACCAAGTTACGACTTTAGCACTGTAGCGAGTATATTCAATACATCGGATCAAAACATAACTCAAAACTGCACTATCGACGTGGACTCGGATGACGATGAGGAAGCTAATCTTTTTAGCTTTGCGCATCTCAGTAAATGTTGTTCGAAGTCGATTGTTCCAAAAGTTGAAGTAACTACTCACAGCATTAACTCTGACGAAACTTTGCCGCTAGTTCCACTCGTTCCAGAACCTATTGTTGATCCTGTCAACAATATGATGCTTCCTCCTGTGAAAAGAGCGCCAAGAACCCCAGCAAAGAAATCCTTTCCTCCTGAGCCTGAACCGATTCCAACTTGTTCGGCTTTCGTGCCCTGGAATCACGGTGATCCGAGTGAGCCCCTTCCGTTAGCTAAGCCAACAACAAGCTCAGCCGCGACGCAACCTTCAGCAATGTCAACCTATCAATTACTTTCCAATAAGCATCTAATGAAAAGCACATTTTTGACGGGCATTGAGCTTCTTAACCAAATAGCATCTTCCAAAAATATTAGTGCGGAGCAAATTAGATTACAATTAGGATTTCAAGAAGAAAGGCGAGAGAGAGCAGTAAGTCCGGACATTTGCTTGGGCCCTTCAGCTGGAAAAAAATTGGATGTGATTGAATCGAGATTGAGGCCGAGAAAACCGACGGCTGCAAAAGGAAGGGGAAGAAAAATTTCTGATAACTTGGAGGATAATTACACGAGTGATCATGAACGGCAAAATGGCGACGCTATGTTTCGGGAGTTGATTAGCCGAAATGACAACAATGAATTCAGATATGAGCCTCGACCTCAGGGTAATTTATATTTTTGCAACTAATGGATTTATTATTTGTCTAAGCCTGTCGCTAATCGCTTAAGCGAAGGTATAGATGGCCTGAACTGCGACTGCGACAAGTATTTAGTTAAAAGAAAATAATGTTAATTTCGCAGGTGACGAGTACGACATGTCGCAAAATTCAGTCTGTTTCGTTAACCTTATTCCACAGTACGAACAGCAAAGCCGAGCTTATAAAATGCACTCGAAGTAAGTTAATTTGCTAACGCCATTTAGTTTATGCTTTCATTTCACATCTCTAAAGCAATGAAAATTGCAACCTGTTAACATTTTTAGGGTAATTTCCGAGTTAACAATTGAGGCGTTAACTGAACATTTTAATACGATCAGGCCACAAATTTGTGATATTTTCAATGAAAAACTTCCTTCCGAGAGGCACCAGGTTTGACAATTATTTTAGAAAAATATCAATACAAGAGTACAAAAAATTATTTGCTTAATTTTTAAATATTTTCGTGTTGTTTTTTATAGCTCTTCCTGAGAGGTCGGCCAATGAGAAGGCAATTGACGGATTTGAACGTTTGCATTCCGTTCAAGCATGATCATGGAATGGCACTTTTTGATCTGCTTGCCGATTTACTAGTCCCAAATGCTGAAGACAGACCAAAGGTAAACTAAATTTTACATTTAGCTGCAATGTGATGAATTTCAAATATTAATTGGAGATTTTATTTGTTCCAGTGGGTTGAATACATAAATTTTGTAATGCTTCCGGAAACCTTTATCCACATATATTCCCTTGTAAATAATATATCGTACAAAAGAGCGGATACTGAAATGAGAGTTGGACCGTGCTATGATGACGACCCGATGCATCAATGACTAAGGGTCTTCATTAGTTCGAAAAATTAGGATTTCACCTAGACGTAGGGTTAAGGCTAGGTATAAATTACACCAAGCCTTTAATTTCCTTCAATTTAATAGAAGAGTTGGATGACATTCTTCTGGAATGTATTTTTATATTGTAAATATTGTTTTTGAACGTTGATTGTTGATGAGATTAAGAGAGGGCAAAATGTTCCGAATGTTTGCTTACGGAGTTAATCAAATATTTACAGCAGCTGATGCAGCTGCTGTTGTTTACCAAATATGCGATTTGTGGCAATTTTGCTTATGTAGAAATATCAGCCAAGCTGGGGATGAAAGTTTGCTTGTTCGGATCTGCAATTAAATTATTAAATTAAACTATTTGATGTTATTACATATGAAATGTAAGTCGATCTATGTAAAATTCTTTGTTTAGAATGACTTGTCTATAAATTATCTATAAATTTTCTTCACTACATTGTATAACTAGATTAGTACTATCACCCACGGCCACTCCACCCTACTTTGTTTAGCGAAATATATTTTCAATAAAATACTTATTACGTCGTAGAAAGAATGATATATGAACGTATACATAAACTGTTCCACAGTTTTAAAAATCTTACTTTCATTGTAAAGTAAAAAATTTATTAATCAAATGTTGATGTAATCTACGTAAAACGTAACACATCTTCTTACAGTCGCAAATATAAAAACTTGAAACCAATATTCGCAAATTGCATTTTAGTTGATTTGTTTTTGCAAGTTTGGCTGTAGAATAGCAGATCACGGCTGTCTAGCGGGGATAGGTAGAATTGAATGATAAAATTCATAGCTCCTCCGGTGTAATTTCCCGTTACAAATGAATGGAGCGTTAAATGCAAATACATAATTAAAATGTCTTGACTTGACTTTATTTTGATTCTGTTAAAGTTTGACTAGGCATGTAGTCGATTGTCCATGTCGCTTTCATTTTTTAAAATGTAAATTCAGTTCCTATCACTGATGATACTTCGAAGATACTCAGCTGGAGCTGCAGGGGCTGTATCCGGTCGCAAGTCCGCTACGAAATCCTGGACTCTGACAATTTTATTCGCCAAACTGTCAATCTCGAATTGCTGAGCTTCAATGAGATTGTCTTTGCCCTAAGAATAAAAATTATGTTATTTTTTCGGTTGAATTATGTTGCTGAGTTGTTCGAGAATTTCACTTGCCTCAAGCTCTCTGTTGAACTCAAGCTGAACTTCATCTCTATCCACTACTGCGTTTTGCAGTCTTAGCCTGAAAAATAAACGCAAAATTAGTATCGGACGCTTAATTTCTTAAATTAAGTTGCAGACCTCATTTCGGCTTGCGCTGCTGCCACTGATGAGATGTTCACTCCAAGTGCATTTTCGTAAGATTGAATACGGTCTCGACACGTCTTCAATTCCCTTCGCAGATTGTTGATTTCATATACAAGCAGCATGTTCTCCTAAATTTATCAAAAATATTTGATCTTAGTCAACCATTTGAAACAATGAACTTTTAATTGCTTTATACTGACATGCATAATTTTGAGTTGCTCATTTCGAGTAAAATCAACATCCTTTGACATTTTCTTCTTTACTGAAGTCAGGGACATCTCCAAGTGGTTTTTCTGTCGGACCTGAGGGTATAGAATAAAAGCTTCGCAAAAATGTAGTAGTAATATCAGCGAAGAGAGCAAATTGGTAAATCATACCAATTCGCAAATGGCTTCTTGCTCGGCATTGTTTGCACGGTCTACGGTTTCCGAATGGCCGTACCTTGAGTATAATGACTGCAATGCAAATAAATTGTTAAGAATTTTGCAGCATGAACAATTCGTAAGGTTTCTCGGAAACCATGTAAAAACTATTTTGAAAAGTAGTCAGAAACTGTTTCTGACTATGTTTAAAAATAAATGTTTACCTTAACAAGTTGCTTGAGAGCTTTGTGATCCTCTAGGACGGCCATGCACCTGCTCATGTGAGCACGAACTCTGCGAACTAAAACGGTTAGACGCCAGCGTAGTCTTTTTTCGGATTGATATTCCGAATCGGTAACCCGCAGTTTATTCGTGAGTTCGTTCACTTGTAGTTCAAGCCCATTCCTAACAGCAATCGTAGCATCTAATTCATTCTCCATCTAAGATTTTAAATTTGATTAATACGATTATTTAATCTCGTCCAGAAGCAGCGAATAATTGCCTTTCTCAACTCACATCAGAATTCTGTTGTTTCAAGTAAACAATCTCTCGTTCTTTCGGTTCAATCATTTTCTTTAACTCTTTGATTTTGTAGTCAAGAACAAATTTGAATTTTTCTAGCTCGTTGTTGGTCTTTTTCAAGTCATAAATGATTTTTTCCTGGAGAATCGGAATATGAAATTAGGTCTATTTCAGAACAAACTGATGAGACTCAAATAATGGTGTTAGGTGTTGCTAGAACCTTGTCATGAACATTGACGTCACGATCTACCAAATCCTTTCGTAGCGTCGAAACTTCTCTTTCCGTGATTGTAATCACAGTTTTCATTTTTAGCCCTTCTTGAAGTAAACGTTGAACCTCAATTTTATGTTCATCAATTTCTTTCTGCATCGTCATTAGTTTCTTTTTCAAGAGCCCAGACTCTGCTTGCAATTTTCTGTTTGCATTTGCTTCAGCATTCAGTTTGAGACTGAAGTTGTATTTCAATTGCAAAATTTCTTCATCTGCATCTTCTTCAATTTGTCTCTTCATTTCTTCACTCTCAGTGATTTGAATGCGAGCATTGTTGTAGGCCTGAGAAATTCAGTAATTTCAGCAAATACACGTTCCAGAAGCTATACCAGTAATCAGACACAATATTTTCAAACCTGTTCTAGGGCTTGATTCTTGTCACTAATCTTTCCTTCAAAGTATGTCATGATGTCGCTTTGGTGTTTGGTACGCTCTTGATCCAATTCAACCAATTTCCTAAAGAAAACAACATTAAAATATTAAACAAGTAGGGAGCGAATGAACGAAATTAATCAAAGTCTATTAATTTATATCTTCAGTACTTTTCATAATCCTGGATGGTTTCTTGCAGTATAAGCTGAAGGGCATTGTATTTTTCAAATTCGGCAATCAGCCTAGCATTATAATGGGACTCAATATTGTCAATATTTTTGTAATTTTCTTTGGACAGACCAGAAATACTCTGGTAAAAGGTTTGATCGGAATTATCCTTCAAGGACAACAATTCTTCGATCTTTTGGTTTAAGCCTTCAATGTCCGAAGCGAATCTCTGGTTGTTGAATTTAATTTCTTCCTGAAATGACATTTCTTTACGTTTCAGTTTGTAGTCCATTTCAAGACGAAGTTCGCCAAATTTCTGGCGCAATTCACTCATGGCCAAGTCGCGCTCGTCGAGATCTGATCTGAGGTTGGCAAAAAAGAATTTAAGACTTGAAAAATTTGAGCTTACATTAGCAAGTATTTTTTTATGATATCGAAATGAGTGAAACAACTAAAGTATAATTTACTTTGTGACAAGAACCTCAGTTGCATAATTGAAGTCCTTCTCAAGCTTCGCTGCTCGACCCTCTGAATCCGTCAATTTATAGAGAACAATGCTGCCGTCATTTGAACATGTGATGCAGTAGATTTCGTCAAAAGTTATGCAAATCTATTCCAGAAAAGTAAGGTATTATGGATAATTATGTACGCTAAGCCTAAGTCCCTCACCGAATTTATATCTCCAACTGAGAAATGGAAATCTAGCCACTCTAAGGAATAGGTCAAAGGCTGTCGGAATGAGCGAACCGTTCCAGCGGCCATTCCAGCAATGAGGACTTTTCCGGACCGACTCATTACTAAGCATTTCGGATCTAATCCTAAGTTTAGTTCTTTGAGCATCTGTAATTAAGTGTTAGGAAAAGTGCTTCATCAATTCCTCACATTCTTTTCAAATTTTGCATATCAAAATACTATGTGTATGCATACAATTCCATCCGCGATTTGAATTTCCTTAATGGCTCTTGTTCCGCTAATAGCGAAAATTGTTTTCATGTCTGGCGTAATCACACAATCCAGCATATTGGAATTTCGTTCCACGTAATCGTCTAGACGTCGCCCTGATACTGGGTCCTAAAACATTATTCGTTCAATGGTAAAATTCATTTCAGGCAGCTACAATTCATCGTTTGGATCATTTTTTCCTACCCATTCATAGATCGCTCCATCTTGTCCAACTGAAATAAGTTTTTGATCATCTTGTGTCCATTTTAATTTCCGAATCTGTAAGTTCATTTTGATTACCAGTATTAAGAAGATATTTTTTTTAAGAATTAGCTGTTGTCAGTGGCCATGAACAAAATCGGGCATTACAATGTCATACCTTGTTATTGTGTCCCTTCAAATTATTTGTGTTGTCGAAAGATGTTGTCGAATATAATTGAATTATGTTTCCATTCGCTGCTGCAAATAAATGGCCGCCGTTTGAAAAGACGCATTCCTTACATGCTCGAATATGAAATGAATGCAATTCCCTAATGTCATCCTTGAGAATAGTGAAAAGCCGAATTTTGTCCACGCAGCCTGCCAAAAGAAAAAGGCCAGTAGGATGAAACGAAATGCAAAGAGTTTCATCGGCAAATTCTTTTGCAACTTCTTGGGTAAAAGAAGCATAGTTCCAGATTCGAATAAATCGGTCCAGTCCAGCCGTCACGAATAGGCTTTTTCTGAAAATTAAGCATTTAGTATCAAATTTTGTAAGAGTTTGCTTTAACACAAGTTTGTAAATTGCTTTTCACCGAGTTGCAACATCCATAGCGATAACTGGCCCATTATGAAATGAACAGCAAACGTGCTCGAATAGCATTTCGTTTGGAGTTTTAATTTCAGCACTGGTAAGAGTAAAGTAGTAGACTTGACCACTTCTCGTTGTGGCCAACAAAACTTCCTCCGTCGTATTTATGGCCAGTGCTTTCACGATTCGATCTTCGTGTTGGCTTGTTTCCGTTGGAATACGAATCAAATGCATTTGAATGTAGTGTTCTTCAGGTGTATTGTATACCAACTGCTCCTCGTACACGACGACATAACCAGCTCCGAAGGAGACCGCAAATCCCTTGATTAGAAGAAATTATAGACTGAAGATTTTCAAGTTTGCTGACTTTACCATACCTTGGAATAAGTCACGATCGCTGTAATCTCGCGCCCAGCGTAGGAAGACGATGCCGATGATACCGCAGTTAAAGCATTAACAGGAATGTCACCATCTTTGCCTTTCTCAAAATTTAGTACTGCAGCAAAATTCAGAGCAGACGGTAGTTCCGCACCTTTCTCGGCGTTTCTGTTTCATTAAAATTGGAATTAATGAGTTTGTATGCTACCAATTAAGAAATGAACATGAAATGCCTTAATGCTTGCTTACACAGCTTGAGCCACTTTGCCTTCATTCAAGATGTCATTAATAAGTCCACTGATTGGAATTTCATGGCGATATTCTCCACGCTCAAACAGCATAATGTGCCCATCATAGGTCCCAGCTAAAAGTCGGTCTCTGCGATAATATTTGAAATTAGTTATCCAAATAAAGTGCAAGTTCGAAATAATAATTGCAAAATATTACAAGCGGTTACTGTCATACCCTTTCCCTAACCAAGCATGACAAAGGAAATTGCTCGTGTCGCCTTTTTGAAAGCCAAATGGCTTAAGGTGACCCTCATTGTAGCGAAAGAATCGGAAAGTTTTGTTGCCAACCACACATGTTACGTTATTCTCAACTGGACTTGTGCTAATCTGTAGCAATAAATTTTGCAAAGTTGAAAAATCAGTCTCATTGTTTCCCATTCTTTTCATTTTACCTCAAGAACCGGTCCTAATCCTCCTGTAGTCTTGGCTTGACACAACATGCGAGTCTGGACAATTGTAAAGCCAAAAATTAGAGCGAATTTGCAAATTCTTCAAAACTACAAAATTCACCTTATCCCATTTCCAAAAGACAACATTGTATTCTGGAAATCCGGTCAAGGATGCCAAGTGAATGGAGTCCTGAGTAAAAGACAACGACACATATTCCTTTGCTCCAGTGTCCGCAAACTGCAAAGTTTTTCGCCTTTTATTTAATTTTAGATCAAAAATGACGATGGATGGTTTGTCTCCAGTTTGGGCTACAGCACAATACACTCTGAAAAATAACCCCATTTTAAAATGAATAATAAGTCTAAAAAATTTCAGAAATACAAAGCGAGAACTTTCTAACTTTGTGCTAGAAACAGTGAAAGCTGTAACTCCTTGGCCCTTTTCAACCCCATGAAGGAATTGTTGAGTTTTCTGATCCATATTGTACATGACGACTGTATTTCCAGACGGGTAGATCACAGTCGTTGCATCCAGAAAATACGCATTTACACCATTGCAATGCGTGTTCATTCCAAACACAAACTTTGGATGAAGAAGACCACATGATGCCATGACTGATTTGTCTTTTCTTGAACTTTCTAGGCTTTAAGATTTCCTAAAATGAAGTATTCACTTCACTGAATGAACCGAAATATTCACCTTTTGTATTTGACTCAGTCTAGTCAAGGTATTTGTAAGGTCAAACAACCCAAAAATGTGTCGTCGTCAAGGTATCTCGAACCAATACATTAAAAGATCATCTGAAGAAATTGAGGATTTTTGTTTGATCGTTACAAAGTTTGTTCAATGGCAAATGACATAATGACATGATCTTGCTTTCATGCTGCTAAATAAAGTCCAACACCTGTTGCATTGTAAAACTGTAGTAAAGTAGCTGCCTATGAGTGGACTGGAGCTGAAAGCATTTCGCGATAAACTCGCGATACAAGGCCTTCTGGAAATCCGACTAATAAATTCTCGCATCAATTAAGTACTAAGTATAGTGGAAGGGATCGCGAATATGAAATGTTTATCTTTCACTCGATTCTTAACTAAGATTTAAGGAAAGTCAGAAATTTTAATTTGCAAACAAATGTATCAAAAAATTGACGGCTATGCATGAGTGGGTGAATCAGAATTGAATCACTTTCATTTTCTGGTCCAAAAAAGACGTGGAGAAAGCTACGGACTCCTTGTCCAGAAGTGAAAGTGGAGAAAACTCGTCTTCCTCCGCCCCACACTCACACACACATAGAACAAAAACTCAAACCCGCCAGCCGCCAACCAAAGTCTTGTCAAAGCAGGAATTTTGAAGGAATCCAATTCTTGCTCAACGTTGATCGTTGCGTTGACTGCGCTAAGTACTGACTGACGAGTGACT